>JBBMJY010000014.1:16379924-16391688 GCA_037833715.1 Toxotes lorentzi | reverse complement strand
TATATATACATACACATATATCACTTAAAAAAAAACCTTTGTCAGAATCACCCGAGAAGAGAGCAGGGCCTGTTTGCCAGGAAGACGTCTTTTTAAGGGCAGGGAAACTGTCTTATTAACACATATGTCATGAGTCAGATCACATACGGTCCCCTCATCGCAGCAGTGGATGTGGTCTGAACAGCACTCGGCCTACAAATGGATTCAAACAAGACAACTCAAACACAAACCAGCAGACAATGATGTGCAGGATGAACTCTTCATGGCAGAGATCACAATGTACACACCCGAAATTCTCAATATACTATAATACAGATGCCTCCAACCCATTCTTGATCTTGTCTATGTAGATTCTCAGACATCCAGGTTGTGTATATTTTATCTTCTAGGTTTACCACAAACTAATCATTTAATAATTTGGTAACAAATTATTCAACACATGAATCAAATATAATAATAAATGTTAGTTGCAGTTATAATTCACTACACTAACACAACACCTGGTCTGCCACCTAATGAGTATTTTTACTTGAGATACATAAAGTTAATTTCTTTTTTGTTTTGAATGCAGGATTTTTCCTTGTAAGGGAATATTTTAAATGACTGTATCACCACTTTGACTTAAAATAAATTATCTCAGTACTTTGTCACCACTGTTTAAATTACTTAAATAACTGTGCAGGAATTGAATTGCGCTTGTGCTTGTAAAAGTGGTAAATAAGTCAATTGAACTTGCAGTACATATCAGCAACTGGCCCAGTAATGAGAATTACTGATTTTGATTTTAAGTGAAAGAAATCTGCCCTGACTCAGACACATAACTGAACGGTAACTCACATGTGGTAGCGGACAGCATTCGTATTGTTCCTCAGTGTCAAGGCAGCAGGTGTTGGTGTCGTCACACTCTGTTCCGTCAGGACAGACCAGGGCTGTGCTCAGACCCAGCAGAGCCAGACACAAAACCCCCATCTGCAGTGCCTGAACATAAGAAGGAGGAGAAGTGGCTGTGAGCAATGTAATGTGATGAAATGTGGTCCTGAACTATGGTTGACAAATTCAATCTTATCGTCTCGGTTTCTGCCTGGTTGAGAGAAACCAGTAGATCACTGAGGAGATGGAAAACATGGGTGAGTGTGCAGCAGCATAGCAAGCATTCCAACTGATAAACTGGATTTCCACATAAAACAAACCCAGATCCTTGCGGTAAAGTTCATGTCCCTTCTACGAATGTTAAGGTCTGATATCTTAAGAACTTCGTATTGAGAGCTTGCTGAAATTTCAGTGGCTCAAGCATCATGAAATTCATGAAGTTTCCCAAAAAGAAAAAGGAGCATAAATCATCATTTAAACAGAGTTATTTCTTTAGGACAAAAAGACACAGCTAGGTGGGAACAACTGGCTTCATCTTGAATAAAGTATTTCATAAACTTTTCATTGCTTTTTTTTGTTTTTTACAAAATCTTCATTGGAAAAGTTTTGAAAAAGCCGTCAGGTGACTGTAGTACAGCCTCTTAAGTCATGAAGAAGTATAGGAGTAGAAATACAAAGAAGCATAAAACGAAAATACCTTAGTTGAGTAAATATATTCAGTTACTTTGCACCACTTGTAGTTGGTTTACTTTACCATTTTTATCAGATGACTTGTGGTGTTGACAGAACTGCACTGCATACTCCTTTTACAGCCTGAAAAACAAAAACAACAAAAAAAAATACAGTTAGTTACCAGATTACTGTGCGAAAGGTCTGGGCAATATTATAGAGAATACTGTGCTTAATATATGAAAGTTCAAGAAAACCTGTCACAAGACAAAGCAAAGCCCAATGAGCTAATCCAAAGGAAAACAAGCTAAGTTAGCTTAGGAGGCTATCAATAAAGCTAGCCTGTTTGAATAGCTTTCAGCGGACATATTTTTACTGTCAGTAAAACCGAAAAATGTTTGTCACCCGGTAGGTTTGGTGCATGAAGTCCGACCTGTCACATATACGTCGTCTGTAGAGGAGCTTCCGAACAGGTAGAGGGCTCAAAGCTAAAGCGTCTCAAGCTGTTTTCTGACTCACGCACAGGTCCACCGTCACATGACACAGTCACACTCACGTGAAAGCGTGACGTATCTTTTTAAAGAGACACGACCCCTCATCTAACGGGACAGCGTTAGATGAGGTGAAACCGTTTTTAATATTTTATACTAATATCACACCGTAAGAAATACTCTGAGTATATCAGTGGGCAGTTTATTAGGTACACCCTGCTGAAACTAATGCGCTCAATCCACCTTCACGACAGTTTAAATGTTCACTTTCTGTTGAAACAGTGCTAAAGAGGTGTTGACTCAGTCTGGATGATGTGGTCTGAGCTGCTGTTGAACTGTGTTGCGTTATACAAACAGGTGTTTCTGTTCTTTGGCCTCAGCCTCATTCATTTGAATGGGGTGGACAGAATAGTAGGAACACTGGTTGACACTGTGCAGTGCATTTCAGCAGCACCAGAACCAGCACCAGCACCATCTTGGAAAGCAAAGTACATAACTACAGTCTCTCCCTATCAAAATAAAATCACAAAAGCTGACAGACCGTGGGAACAAATTTATTTCTATTTTGTCTCATGTACAGAAAGAATCAATTTACAGTTTACAAACAACTGACCAGGTTTTATGAAGCAAGTGATTTACTGCACAGGATGAAGGCCTACAGTTCAATCCTCCTGACCTTCGTAAGTGTGGCACTATCAAAAATCCAACAAAGCACGTTCACCAGGTTTAATGCGTGTCTTGGGGGTTCAGTTCTCGTGTAAATCAGCTGTGACTGAATACTCTCTGAAACTGTCCAAACACAAGTTCACAAAATCTACCGAGAAACACACAGATCTCTCATGTAAAACAAAAACAAGGAAAGCCACAATTGCACAACTCAGAGTAATTCCATATCTTGTCCAAAAAAAACTTACATTTACAGCAGTGGACATGACATTTCAGTAGGAATCGCTTCATGGCTGTGTTTTTCTTCAGACTTAGACTTACATCACATTTTCAATTTGTACTGTAGGCTACTGACACAGGCTTATGAACAGCAAGCGAATGGTGAAAAGGAGCAAGAAGTCAGCGTGACTTTTATACAGCCTTCAAGATTTTCACTTCGTAATCAACCTATTACTCTGCAACACAAAAAAACAAACAACAAAAACACAAACCTCTTCAAGTTTTGAAGCTTGTGAGCTTTTACAAATCTGCTTGATGACGTAATTAAGTTCACAGTTGTTGATGCGTCGTCGGCAGTGGTGATGCTAGTAACAGCGGGAGCGTGTTGGTCAGTATGTTATTGTTGTAAACATTTACGACCGGAAGTGAATTTTGTTAGAACTGGATTAAGGGAAAATAAATCAGTGTATCGTCATATAACCAGGTTCTTTTGCCAACACAATTCAATGCGTCAGTGCATCACATTTTGTGCCAAACATCCTCGTTATCGTTTCAAAAAAGGTTTCATTAAAAACACTCTATTCTACATGTTACATGCACATCATACTGTATACACATAAAATCTCATATAGTTCATCATACCATTTACAAGTTTGGTGAAAAAGAGGATAGATATAAGAAATTAAGATATTCAAGGACGTAACAGCCGCAAGAAAACTTGTCAGTTTTGGCAGGCATGCTCCCCAGAGTGACGCGTGTTGTTGTTACCACAATGCAGTGTGCTTATTAGTGCCTGCCGATCTCGACAGCATTGTGTAGGTGGCGACTAACTGCATTTGAATAAGGGACCTGTATGCCTATCACTCGATCCTATGTGAAAGAAGGCACTTACAGGAGAGAAGTGGTACAGGCCCTGTCTACAAACAACCCCTGTAGATCTCAGTAGAATATTAAATAGGTAAGTCTTCAAGTAAAGTGATGTTTTTGCTGCGCCACTTCTCTTTTAGACCACGTTTCTTGGCGATTAGGGGTTGTCTACGCAAGAGCCCAAAAAACTGTGGGGGGCTTTTGGTGCCTTTTGTTTATTTCATACATTCATATGCATGCAACCTTTCTATACCAAATGGTCTTTCAAATGTCTGGGAATCTATTTACAACGGAAATCGCGAAAAAGTCCCAAAAAAACCTCAACAACAGGAGAAAGGCAGAAATGCTTACTTTTGGCAGAATTGTACAGTAGATCACTGCGATAAATCGATGACAGAAAGGATGACAGAGAGACTTGAAGATGATGCTCAACATTTGAAATCATTACTATCTGAATAAGTAATTACAACACATGAACACAGTACAGGAGGAAGAGGAAATCAAGTACATCCCTGAAGGAGCAAAATGCAAGTCGTACGCTGGACTTTGTAGTTTGCATTATCCATTCACAGGGGCTCAAGAAAGAAAAAATCAATACAATTGATAGGTTTCCTACATATTCAGGCTTTGGGGAGCTGTTTCCTCTAAAGAAAACTTATCCTAGTTACAGTTTAGGACAGAAAAGTAGTCAAGCAAAGAAAGGCGCACATCTTCTCCCATCAATACGAGCCTTTGTGTAGAATAAGTTCAGGGAAGGAAATCTAATTCGCCTAAATACCCATCAATCCCATAAAAATGTGATCCACTTCCAAATACTTGGCACGTATCAACCAATCAATTCTCAAATTATTAGTAAGTGCTTTATTCTTATATTTTGCTCTATAAAATGGCTATTTCCACAGTCAGTATATGCAATGGCTCAGACGATGGTTCAGTGATGTGATAGGTGACAGGATTCACAATAAACTGGGTAGATTTCAGTCTGCAATAGGTAATCTCAGTGGAAACCAGTGGGATTAACTGACAGTGAGACTATGAGAGTAATCAGAAAGTGCTTGCACCTCACCAGAAACACAAAGGTCAAACAACAACCTGAAAATGGACCAATGAAGAAGCATGGTTGTGCTTATTGAGATTTCTCTCTGTGAAAACATCACTCTTCTTCCATGTTTGATGTGGAAAGATTCCCCTTTGAAAGGATTGTTAAAGGTCCAGTGTTCTGTGACCAGAAAGTTCGAAAAGCTCACTTCCTTGGGTGGAAGACCATGAGAGGCCTGTCTTCAATCTTCTGCCATGGGCTCTTCTTGTTCTCGTCTTTGTCGTCTGGATCATCCTCAGGACTGGTCATGGAGTCACGGCGGTTCTCGCTGTTGCTGCTGCGGCTGCTGTTCACACGACTGCGTCCTCTTCTGGGGATGGTGGAACCACGAGAGGATGGACCTTCATCCAGGAGAGGGGTGAGGGAGTTCTCCTCGGGTGAGACAGGGCGTCCCTCGCTGCTGCTGGGCTCACTGTGGTCAGGGTAGGCCAGCTTGGAGTAACTTTTCCCACCACTGCTGCTAACACTATGGGCCTTTCGTCCTCCTGTTCCCCAGCGCTCATCTTTTCCCTTCCGGTTCACTGCTGATTTTCGTTCTTGGGCCTCTAGAGGAGGTTCAAGGTTGATGTCTCGGGGAGTGCTGCTGGAACCACCTCCAAATCCACCACCACTGAGATCATTTCCAACGTCTATGTAGGAGTGGCGCACATGAGCGTTAGCTCGTCCATCCAGGGAGATGAACCACGCCCGTGGGTGCTGTTTAACACCCAGCTCCAGAAGCTTCTTCTCGGTCAAAGCCTGCAATTCTCCATTCATCTGAGCCATGGTAGAGTCATTGAAGAGCACAGGGATGGTCACAGGTCCACCGGAGGAGTCGGACGCCCAGCTTGGCTCTTCAGAGTCGTCACCTTGGGATCCACCTTGCTGCTGCTGCTGTTGCTGCTGTTGGCCTTGTTTCTGGGAGTGGTGATGATGATGCTGCTGGCCTCCTCCGATCTGGGCACCATCTTTGTCTTGCTCCTTCTGGTCCTTTCCATCTTTACCCGAAAATTCAGAGGGCAGGCGCATGTAGTGAGCTGGAATGACCAGGGTTGGCACCATACTCCTGTACATGTTCTCCTTCATCTGATCGATGGAGCTGCAGAAGATGATTTGACCTGGTTGGGTGTTCAGGGAGGTGGGCCTGGCAAGGCTGTCAGCTGCTGCTGCCGAATACTCTGGAGGTTTGTCAGACTGGCTTGGCACGTAGCCTTGGAAACGAGGCGGGGACGGGGGATCGGAGGAGTACCCTCGATTGTCGTTGGCATTGTGGTGTCGGAGATATTCAGACTCTTTGCCCTCCATGGGGCTGTAGCTCCGGTTGTAGTCTTCATGCAGCAAAGGGTTGTCCAAGTTGTTGGTCTCAGTGGCACGGGTAACCTTCATGGGGAAGCTTTCCCCTCTTTGGGGACCTGAAGCATTTTTTCCCTTTGCATGTCGCAGCATGTGAGCTGGAACATGTTTGGTTAGGTCCTCCCTTGAACTCTGGTAGTCTCGAGATGGGGACAAGTCAGATTTGTCATTTGAAGGACCAGATTCAACATGGCCTCCACAGATCAGGTTCAGGCGTGAAGTGGATGTACCCTGATCTCTCTTCGCTCCATTCAGATTGGATGTGTGGGGTTTGCCTTGCTGTCGACGAGGTTTCAAACACTTCCGCCTAAAAGGTAAAGAGACACTGAAGGTCAGAAATAAAAGAAATGCCTTTTATCTGCCAAGGAACGGCAAGGAGACTGATGTAATGACTGCCTGAAATGAAACCCACATTCACCACCAAAACCACTGTAATTCTGTCATTTCAGCTATTGATAGAAACCTAGACCCAGAGACCTGCGCCTACGCTCCCCACACCTGCAGTAGTAGAGCAGCACGCAGAGCAGGATGAGCACCAGCAGGGCCAGTGAGCCCAGGATGGAGAGCAGGAACAGGGTGTGGTAGGTCGTGATGTCCCTCAAGCCTGGGTGAGACAGACCCAATCCTGCAAGGCAATTCACAGCAGGAAGACGTCTGAGACTCTTTCTGAAGCTGTTTGTTACACTTTGGTATGACTGCATGGGCAAAGCCACTGATATTGTGACATCCAATATCAGATCACATGGATTGAAAAAATGATGTTACATCATCCAGTATCATAATAACATAGCTAATGTGCTATAATACCAAGCTACAAGCAAATAATATACATGGTCCAATAACACGAATCACAACTTTGCCTCAAAGAGCAGAACAATCTGTACAGCAAACAACATCCTCTGTCCTTCGTCTATTTCTTTGGTTTATGACCAAAAACCTGCAACACTGGAAGCAGCTGAAAATTAGCTTGACACTAACTCTGGTATAATACATAAAATGTATGTTGTCATTACTCTACTAATTAGCAAATGTGGTCATGCTAAACTAAGATGGGGAACATGGGAACATTATTATGTTAACCACGTCATTTTTAGCATGTTACTGTGTTAACAACAGCCTTCAGTTCAACGTGTTGCTGGGAAACATTCATTGTCAGTTTTCATAGAATTTTCACAGAACAAGAAAAATATAAAATATCACCTGCCTTAAACTTTAAAAGTGGGGTTTTTATTTGGTATGTGTTTTAACTTTGTGCAGGGGAAAAAAATTAATATGTAGTGATTTTATCACTGCAGAGTTCAGAGAAGATCACCAAATAAAATCTTTCCCTGGACCAATATCAAAATAAAGTTATGGACTTACTTAAAGTATGCATGCAATAATACACCTGGGCTTCTGTACCAAGGAGAACATTACATTCTGAGTTTTCTTTATCACCCCAAGAGACATACAGGAACATCTGCTGGCACAGCAGCAACAATGAAGATGAAAAACAGCCCGAACGGGAGAACGGAGGGTGAGATGAGCTACAGCACCTGAAGACGAAGGGAATGCAGCCAACCAGTATCCCATCTGAGGAACCACGACGTTCCAGACAAACTGTGTGCCGTCCTTTTTGATGTAGCCTGTCCCGTTCCTGACCCACAGTCCTGGAATAACAGTGGTGGAGCAAAAGTATTTTGAGTTTTGGAAAATTAGCTGGACAAAACAATGCAATTTCACTTCACAATTTCACTTCTATAACTGATGTCTTTTCCTTACCCGTCTTAGGCTGATACAGCCAAGCAGGTACACTTGTGGCCATCCTGTTCCGGGTGTCGGATGGCAGTGGCACAGAGACGTGGATCGGATCTGAGACCTGGATTGCAACGCCATCTTTGTCAAAGAGCTGAATGCTGACCACAGCCAAAGCTGTCAAATCTGTCCACCCTGTTTCTGCACCTGAACAGGAAAAGTCACAAAGATCAGCTTCAGCACTGTTTTTTTTTTCTTTACATATGTTGTTTTATGATTTACACAAAAAGCTGCAACCATTTGTTCCTGATTCTCAGATGTGAGAATTTGCTACTTTCTTGGTTTTATGTTATAATAAATGGAATATTGTGGGGCTTTGGACTGTTCACTGGACATTTGATGATTTCACCTTGTGCTCCAGGAAATTGAGATGAGTATTTTATAACTCACATGAGTAATCAATTGAGACACGATGTCCGAAAGTATGTGGACGCCTGAACATTACACCCACATGTGATTATTAAACATGTGCTTCCATGATTATGGGCATTAATCTGCTGTTTTGACAGCCTCCACTCTTCTGCTGCAGGGATTTGCTCCCATTCAGACACAAAAGCATTAAAGATGTTCAACTCCGGTGAAAGGTGAAGAGGTCTGGCTCACAGTCAGTGTTCCAGTTCATCCCAGATGTTGGATGGGGCTGAGGTCAGGCCTCTGTGAAGGCCGGTCAAGTTCTTCACCACCAAACTGAGAAAACCATTTCTTTATGGAGCTGCCTTTGCACAGAAGCACTGTCTTGTTGAAACAGGAAACGGACAAACACAAACCGGAAGCCCACTAATATTTTCAAAAATATCACTGTGTTGTCATATTGAGATTTGCCTTCATACTTCAACTAAGGAGCTTCCCAAACCTGGAAAAACATCCCCAGATTCCTCAGTGAAGTAAACAAAAGTATAGCAAGTCATTATCAGCACTGATTTCAGAGACAGTCTCCGACCTGAGCTGTTGGTCTCTTGGCCAAGGAGAAACGGGAAACCACCGATTTCATACTGACTCCTGGCTGTGGTCATTGCAGCGGACAGCGCCGTGTAGTTGGAGTTGGACGGAAGCTGAAGGGACTTCCTCTGGAGCTGCACCAGTGGCTGGTTACGAGCTCCTGAAAAACACACAATAACACTCACTGCATGTAAATCCTACGACCGCCTAATGTAAAATCTTTTAAAATGTGTGAATACACTGGTATTTTTTGTATTATAGATATGAGGAGGTCACTGTGACAGAGCTATATTAATAAAAATTAATAAAAGTACTTTGCTGAAGCTGTTGCTGTGGTGACAGCAGCATTAAATAAAACAAGGTCATCTAAATGTTAAGCAGTGAAATATACGGAGGCCTGAAGAAACACACGTGTGGTTACCTGTCTTCACTCTCAGACACTGTCAGACACACTAATTTAAGATGTGATAACTGGTCAAACTCAACTCCCCAGATGACCAAAATAGCACTGTTATTACATAACACATGTAAATTTTATAAAACGGTCTTCTTGGGATTTAATAAATTGTGACTCAGCTCCTCAGAGCAACCTCATAATCCCTCATAAATTCAAGACATGAAAGGATAAGTGATGCATTGCAAAATATTCATGATATCTCAAAGAAGAGCCGAGAAATATGGTTATTTTTGTTACCTGGTGACCCAGACAGCACCTGCAGGACATCATCGTACAGAATAAGAGTTCCTGGCCTTTGAACAAGGAGGTACAGGCTAACTGAGGCATACACTACAAAAAATGAAAGAGACATTAAAATTAGAGCAGCAGATCTCCAGGTGCAACAACAATGCTGATACTGAGGGTTTCAGCAAGTTAAATTTAAGACTTTAATACCTTTTTAACACCACCAGTAGAAAACCAGTGGGGGTGATATGTATAACTTCATGCTTGGTCAAACTTGAGTTAAAACCAGTATCTGATTCTCTGACACCTTTTTTTTACTAAATAGAAAAAAAATTCTTATATAAAAGTGTCATTTCCATGAAAACAGCTTCTTAAATGTATGCAGTATGTGTATTAGTAATAGTGTTTGCTAAAAATCGACACCGTGCCCATTATGAGACGATGAGCCTCACAGTGACAGTGTTAGCCACAGGCCTGACGGTGCTGCACAGACACACACACACAGTCAGTCTCCTGACAGCCTGAAGTCAGACAACTAACATTAACTAACATCACTGCCTGCTGCAGGCAGGAGAAAGTATTTAAGGACTTTCGTAAATGAAATCTAAGACTTCAGACTTTTATAAAAGCTTCTCTTAATTGACTTTGATGCTGGAGAAAAACTTTAAAAAGTGATGATTCTCAGTCAAGTCCTGGGATTATTTTTTCTACGATTTCAAAGCAGATTTATAGACATTTATTTGAGATTTCAAAGGCCTCTCTGAGGAAAATAAATTAAAAGCTTTCTCAGACTGTTCACGAGGCAGATTTTACAGAGCAACAGAATCATCAGAAAGAAAAACAAGGGCTGCTGAACATTGCTTAATAAGCTGCATTTTCTCCCTCTGTGACTTACAGGGGATGCGGCTGGAGTGCCAGGGCACAGAGTTGGTGACGTAGTCCTGTTTGGAGGCTGTAATGATGACCCATGTTCCAGCGCGGTACAGGAAGCTGACTCTCACGACACCGTCGCTGCCGGCTCTGCTGGACGCTAAGATGGTTTGATTCCCGTGGACTTCCACGTGAGCTTCCGCCAATGGTGACAGGTCACTGTTGTCAAACACCTGGACTTTTATTTGCACCTCTGTGAGAACATAAAGAGAGAATGGTGAGATCAACACAGGTGTACACGTCGCCAGTAGATGTGGCTGAAAGCTTCTGAAACAACAAGAAAGTTGGGTTGAGTAAATATTTTCCTCTGTGTGAGTTTTGCAGTATTTGCCTCCCTGCCATAGATTTCTTATTCCACTCAATCAAAAGTCATTACTTCCTGATTACACTCCAGAAATTAAAGAAGTAATTACACTGGAGTGTGGCTTCATTTATCAAGTCACCCTTGGCTGTCTTACAAGGACAACGTGATTATGCGACAGTGTAATGATCTCGGCCAAACTGACCTACAAAATGAGGGGAGTGCGTTCGCATTAAAAACAAACCACAAGCTGACAACATCACACACAGAGGTTTTTAAGGTCTGACACCGTGGGTCTCTCCTCAGACAAATCTGAAACAACTGTGACCAAACTGTGACCCCTTTTATTTCCACAGATTTTCTACCCGTCCCTTTCATCTCACGCAGTCATTTCCAATCGTGATGATGTCTGGGGTCGTCGCAGACACACCCATCACAAATCCGTTGCGTGGCTATTTCTGCCCTTCGTTTTCCCATGTTTTCGACCCCAGAACATTTTGTTTCTCATCTTGCTTCTTGGACGGCGTGGATGTGGGTCACGCTGGGGATGTTTCCATGGATACACGCTGACTCTCCAAAAGCTGGCTTGTTGTGCTTCCTCACGCAGCTCAGTCCCTGCAGCACCACGAGCTGCCGTCCTCTAAACCCTCCAGGCCTCCAGCGGCAAAACCCTTGATGCAGAACTTTACAGTGACAGCACTAATGGCTGCATTCAGATAATAAGCAGCATGTATGTGTGTGTGTGTGTGTCTTTGTTTGTTTGTATGTCCATATCTATTGTGTCAGTGTAAATGCTGCCAGTCATTACCATAATTGGTTCAATAAAGGCTCCCTTGTGTGTGTGTGTGTGTGTGTGTGTGTGTGTGTGTGTGTGTGTGTGTGTGTGTGTGTGTGTGTGTGTGTGT
>JBBMJY010000014.1:16326721-16379824 GCA_037833715.1 Toxotes lorentzi | reverse complement strand
TGTGTGTGTGTGTGTGTGTGTGTGTGTGTGTGTGTGTGTGTGTGTGTGTGTGTGTGTGTGTGTGTGTGTTGGGGGGGAGGGCTTCCCTCAATCTGGGCTCCACACTTTAAACACTGAGGCTTGAAGCAGCTCCATTGACAGAAACACTGAGAGTCACAGTGTCACAGTGAGAGTCTGGGAAATGTTCACTCCTTCAGTCCTTCAGCAGGGATTTACTGGAGTGTCCTGAAACTCAGAGTGGCCACTTTTCTGAGCCAAGATAAATCCTTCAAACTTCAGTTCACACTGTGTTTATCAGTCTCAGGCAGGACGCTGACATTTCACCCTTCACTTAAAACATAATCAACAGGTATCTCACCTCTTCCTGTTCCAGTTTCTAAAAACACAACAGGACTGCGACTAACACTTATTGATTCATTTGTTTGGTCTAAAAATGTAGAAAACAGTAAAAGTGAATTGAAATTATATTATTATTAGTTAGTTATTCACCTTTGACCTATTAAGTGCTTATGAAAGTAACTGCAACTGACTTTCTATCAATCAACACATTGATTGATTGACTATTTGTTTCAGTTCTAAAACACAAAATCCCCTGAATCCTGCTGCTGGACAAAATGAGCAGATCTATTTTGCTTCATGACACATTGCAAATCATTGCAGGTCAGGAGAAGAGCTGAGCTGCAACAAAACACACCTGAGGGATCAATTAATTTAATCAGTCCATCAGCAGCGAAGAAGCTGAATCTATTGAAACTGAAACTAAAATTGGTTCAAAGAGACAAAAAACACAGGAAGATCTGAGAGGAGGATCAAACACTGCTCGAAAAACCAGTGGTGGAGGAAGAAATCCGATTCTATATTTAAGTAAAAGAAGCAATAATTATTTACAGTACATCACATTTTATGAGCTGATTATCAGTTTTGTTTGTACAAGCTCTACCTGCAACATAACTATGATTATGTATATTGTACTATTTATTATTACTAATATGAAGCAAAGGTTTCTTTTATGTTCACTGATGAATCTGTAATGCATCATATGTTATGTGTTGATTAAAAACATGTTAAGGTTAATATGTCTCTATAAACTGGAGAATAAATATAAAGTAACATGAAAACTAAAGCACTAAAGTACAAGTACCTGAAAACTGTACTTGAGTAAATGTACTTCGTTACAGCCCAGCACTGCCTGTAACCATCCATGCATCCCAAAATAGCTTGAAGCATGTATAATGCAATGCAATTACATAATGTCCTTCAATATGCACAGCACAATATAAACATCGTTATTTAACAGCAGATCAGTGTTTTTATTTATATTTCAAAAATCCTTTTGGGCCTAATGAACACACAAATGTGTCTGCTGCTTCACTGACACATCCACAGGGCCTCAGGCCATCAAGTGTCATGAATGTGCAAAGCAAAAATAACACGAAGGCCTGGGTTACAGCAACTTAGGCCTGACATTACACACAGACTGTGCTGAAGGCCCAGAACAATCTGCTCTCAGATCAGATCCTCTAACCACACATCTGTACAGCATCTGAGCACAATCAGCCCTGAAACCGTAGCGTGGCCCTGTGTGAGACATCAGCTCATGGATATTTATTCATCTATAGCATCAAAGCCAACGTTTTCCAGCGGACACGATTAAAAACAATCCTCCCCTAAAACCCATCTCCTCTGAGGCCACATGAAGCCAAAGCGCAGCGCTGCAAGAATCGACGGTTTGTCGACAAAAGCCATAAAAACGCAACCACTCCCATCTCCTCATTGTGCTGCATCCCCCGTATGGCGAGCTTACCAAATGCTCCCTGATCTGGAAGAGACTTGGCCAGCGCCTCCCAAACCGCGCAGAGCCACACGAACAGGAGCAAACGGGAGATGCAGTTGTCTGGCATCCTTGCAACTACATCTCTAGTCCCAGCTCGGCGGCCATGTATCCATATCTCTCCGAGCCGTGATCGTTTGGGCTTCACTCCTCAGACATAGCTCTGCTGTGAGGCTTTGAATGGTGCTGAGATGCTGCCGTCTGTGTGAGCTTCGCCTTGTTTTTATTGTTCGAGGCGCAGAGAAAAGTGCGCTACGTTTCCCTCTGCTGATCTCGAGAGGAACAGCGACTCGGCCGCTTCTTGGTCTGCACAAATCCGGACTGGGGACTGTCGTGGATCAGACCTGCGTGTTGTCAGAGTCCGTTTATGATAATACAGGAAGACCTCAGAGGAGAATCCAGAACATTTATCCTGAGAAAGGGAAAAAAATGTGATTAATGTACAGTCAAAATCATATAACAGCCTAATATGCTGTATGTTTAATTTATAAATATGTGTATATTAAAACTGTATTTCATTAGTGGACAGTACATTTACTCAAGTACCTCACTTAATAGGGTATTTGAGTCAAATAGAGAGAATCAGAACATATATGGAAAATATACTGAAGTGCTCATTCTGCAGAGTGAGTGTTATATTGATCACACACTATTTATTATAGGAATATTACTGATTCACTGATATGTACATGTGAGCAGCATTTTAATGTTGTCAAGTCAGAGCTAATTTTCTATTCTCTCAGCAGGAACCAGTGTCACAGACCACAGCTGCTGCAGACTAATCAGAGACAGGACAGAGAGTCTGTCCCTGCAAAATACACAAAACTCAACAAAACACATCCAACACCAACAACTTACAAAGAATAATACAGTAAAAGTATTTTTCATGATGGTATCGCTACGTTTGTTTGTTTCCTGAGGCAGAAAAACATTTATCTTGTTTGTATTTCGGCTGAAGAAGTGAAGCAGCTGGGTCAGAGTTTGTCGTGGATGAAACCTCCCACTGTGGCCTGTTACTCACATCAGAGCTGAAATGCAGAGAGGGGATAAGTGCTGGACTCCAGACCGACTCTCCCATCGATCCAGGTTTCTCTCTGCCTACTTTCACTGCTCCACAACAGCAGCTGGTAGTCATATTTATCTTTTTTATTATTTAATTAAACATCCACGTTGCCTTGAGATCTTATTCCTGGCAGTGTTGTGAGGTGTTTGTAGATTTATTGTACTAAAAAAGTTGTACACTTGGCTCACTGGTATTTCATATTCATTACAGAAATCCAATCTCCCGTCTGTGTGGCTGTAATAGCTTTTCAGATTGAGTCTCCTGATGGAAGTCTATGTTTTTGTTTTGGTTTTTTTTTATAGTTCACTAAAACTAATTTAAAAGTTTGAAAACATCTTGCTAAATTCGAATATAAATAAACAGCAAGGTCAAACTGATGCATTTAGCATTTTTAAGCTGTGTACATACACTTCCTGGTTTAACACTATCATGTAGGTCTAAGAAGAATTAAGCACAATAACAAACACACAAGTGTTTGTTATTGTTATTGTTTTAAACTATTATGTAACTTAAAATGTGTTCAAAACTAATAACATGACGTGGAGCTCGTGGTTCATTGTTGATCTAAAAAACTAAACAAACAAACAAAAAAACCTACTCAAGTCACGGTCCATTTACAAGGTTTCATCCAGAGATTTCAGCTGCATTTACTGGCCTTCATCCCATTGGAGAGTGAAGTATCCATAAATAATTTCATAAATATTTTATTAATAAATAGAATAAATGTGGAGAAACAGAATGAGCTGATAAAAAGGACCTGGGGTTAATCTGCACTGACTTGACTAAAATTTAAATCTAACATCTGGATCAGACACAGCCTCTCCTCACCTGTGGCTCTTACAGGGTCCCTGTGCCATCCTTATCTTTACAGTGTCTTTTTTGAGGCTTCATAACGAAAATGGAAATTTGTCCGCTGCTATATTAAAATAGATAAAAACTGCCACTGACTGCAGACTCTTTGAAAGTGAAACCCATAATTAAAGCAACGTCTGAACATGACAATACTCACATCAGGAAGCAACCTTGAACCAGCGGGGGAGGATGGAGATTTAGGAAACTCCCTCCTTGAACAATCAGCTGTTATTCCCCTGCAGGCCTCACATGCTTATTATTGCTTCTTTTTGCAGATGCACTCATCTGATGTTCCAGAAAACTCCTCATGTTGAGCAACAAATAGCCCACAGATAGCATATGAATTATAAGAATGAAAAAAGACTGCAAACATTTCATGGAAAAAATAAACCGGGGTTAAATATCACGTAAGGAAAGTTTATCTATCTGCTACTTACAGAATATGTACAATTCATCAAAATGAGGTGCCAAAAGTTTAAATGTGGAAACAAAACAATGCCATGATAATAAGATATTTTACTTTATGACCATCCATCTGAACTCATATGGTCTGAATTCTCCTCAAAAGTTTTATTTAAATAAATGATACGTATTTAAACTGGCTGAGCTTCGTCAACTCAGAAAAATTCAAGTCACAAGACAGAAGTTTGGATGAGCAGCTGGAAACTTGAATTTTCCACCTTAAGTTTTGAAAACAAAACTTGGCATCAAAGTTCAGAAACATTTAAGGAGGGGAATTTAAAACCACATGAGCTCAGACAGATGTTTGTCATAGTATTTCAGGGCTGTGTGTCAGTTTTCATTCACCGTTAAAGAGCAGCTAAACAACCCGTTCGAGCTTCCCAAATTCAAACGACCCATAATGTTTCTCCAGTGTTCATCCATCATGCTCGTCCTTGTGTTGGTCAGTCTTAAGGTGTGTGATATTTAAACATTCAAATCTTAAGTCTTCAGATCCAGTCACTGCCAAACGCTCCCCTGAAGGTTTTTTTTAACAAACTGCTTATGAACTGTGCAAAATGCCAGTCGTCGTCCATGTTTGTTTTGATACACGAACACACAACAGTTAGCGTTTGTTTACTGCCAGAGCTCCAGAGGTCACCGACCTGTTGTTCAGTCAGTAGAAGTCAGTCGTCTTCGTTGTCTCGTGCATTTACTCAGTCGTAAACCTCAGAGTTTACGTGTGGTTTGTCCCGCAGAGGTATCAGAGAATGGGACCAGATCAACAGAGTATAATAAACTGTAGACGGAAGTTTACTAATTCTGGTGTTAAGTTAATCTTAAATTATCCTCTGCAGAGCACTGAATAGTTGCTAAGAATGACTCAGTCATTAATGTTAAATATTTAATATCAGCGACTAAATCCATGAAAATCAGTGGACAGTACGGTTTGTTTCAGGATTTGGCCCAAACTGTCCTGAGTCCTCAGTCGATCATCATTATGTTGCATCATAATAACCCTCCTGTCAGACTCAGGGGCTTTTATTACACTTATCTGCAGGGTCAGGCGCTCTGGCAAGTTCAGAGCACACAAGCGTCTCCTTTCAGTTTGAGTCGAACGTCTGGAGGATGAAGGCCTGTGTGATGCCAGATGTTTGACTCTCTTCAACACATGAATCATATTTTGGTAATGAGGCCAAATGCACGAGATGAACTATGAGAAGATCCTGAGAAAATAAGTGGAAATGTTCAATGTGAAGAGACGGATGAGAAAATGAAGAAAAATGTGACATATGCAATTATACAGCAAAATATGGTTAAACAACACGCAACATCTCAGGAGAAAGGTGGTGACAGAGAAAACAACACTAACAAAGCACTAATTGTGGCATTTTATAATTCAGCTCTTATTTAGCCATTCACACTGTTGTCATTGTATCATGGTAAACATCAGGAGTCATCTGGGGTTTAGTGTCTTGCCCAAAGACACTGACACATGAACAGGAAGAACCTGGGATTGAACTGCCTCTTAATGGACAACCCACTGTACCTGCTGAGGCACAGCCACTGGATGAACACTGCCTCGTGTACCATGGTATATGTTGTCATGATTCCGATTTATAAGAAGGCACCCTTTAATAAATGTCATATCGATATTGCTTGCATGATTCTCTGGTGACAGTCTGCTTAGTAACAAGAATTTCAATAAGGACAGATTTATCATATGTATTTGTCTCTGTTTTCCATATGGTGCACGTGGAGGTCTGGAGGGGACCCGGGGAGTCTTATGGCAAGCCTGATGAACATGAAGAGTAGCTTATGGAACGTCTTTATTATGTGTGAGCTTGGCAATATTACAATCCATGCATCCCCACTTGGGCAGTGATGAAGCTGGTTTTCCATAAAGCAGTCTCCATGCAGACATCAGGATTTGTTGGAAAACATCTGTCTAGCCAAGATTTACACTCCCTCAGATTAACGACATTAACACCTGCTGCCTAACCAGAGTCCTACCTGGCTGGGTGGCAGCGATGCAGAAGTAAGAGAGCGCAGATTTGTCCTCTAATCTCTGTAATATTTCAAAATACATTTTTTTTTTTGTAGTGGGACAGAATGCCCCAAAACAGCATGAGTCATGTTGGCATCCACTCACTCCAAAGTGCATGAGTACTGTTTAATCTAAAATAAAAACATTTCTTTGATAAATGACCGATTCTTTAATGAGTCGTAAGATATTTTCTTTGCTGAGACACGTAACTTTAGACCAGTCTGATCTCTACGTGATTTCTACGTGAAAATGGCTTTAACATCGTTTGTAAATAGACTTTTATAGGAGAAAAACTTGACCATCTTCTACTTTTTTTTTTTTTTTTTGGAGCATCCTTGGGTGTCAACACAGAAATTAATGAGATCATTAAGGGAGATCCATTTTGGAGACTGAGGAGTACTCTGCTGGAAAACAAACATGCACCTGAATACCAGATGGAGGGCGCAGATTGGGGGCAAGAGACAGTCGGACTTGGACTTTTGCATTTCAAGTACTGAGAGAAGTTTTAGGGAAGTTTATATACTACCAAACCCTCCAGGTGCTGGCACGTGTGTTGTGACTGCACTTGTAAACCTGTTTGCACTGAGAGTTACCCAGCAGCAGGGGGCAGAGGAGAGCTTGAGTCATTTCCTGCTGACAGAGACCTTTGTCACAGTGCTCTTGACATGGTGGTCGCTGAATTCATATCATCGCCGACTGAATTGTGAGTTTTATGTGCTTTGGTTGTCACAGCGTGATGTTGGTGTTTGATGAAAGCTACGCAGAGTGTGTGTGTGTGTGTGTGTGTGTGTGTGTGTGTGTGTGTGTTACCCACTGAGGGTGGTCCTGCTGTATAGGTAGTTGTATCCTATAAGATTATCATTATTCACTGGGTTCACAAACAAAGTTCAGGGTTTATCAAAGTGCTAAAGTGTTGGATGGTGAAAGTTGTGTATCGTGTTTCTTTTGACTGTAAATGCTCTTAATTTGGTTCAGAGAGATGTGCACTTTTCATGCATCTATATTTAGCTGCACTTGTCAATGATGTACTAAATTCTCCTTATATGATTACTCAATCTCTTTCCCACTGCATTTTTTTTTGTTTCCATTTCAGCCAATCAGTTTTAGATTTATTATACGTTGGAGATCTGCACTCAAGAATCCCTCACGGAGCTAGCTTAGGGGTAAAAATGTTCTCTGCTGAATATGAAGAATAAGAACAATTTGTCAAGCTTTTTTCACAGTCCTGCTTACAGGGAAATGTGGTAACCTTTAAGAGCAGCTCTCAAGTGATCACATGTGGTCTCCAAAAGGAACCGGATCAGCTAGTAAGACACAAGACTTTATGAACCCACCTCTGCCCCATTGTTGTTAGTCTCTAAAAGCCTGTGTTACTTTGCTCTTTAGATATTTACAGCAGCAGCTGGATTGAAGCAACTTCATGAATTTAACATTTAACGATCAAACATATAAATAAGGGATAAATGTAAAGGAAAATGGAAGCAAAAAGAAAAACAAGTGGACAGAGAGGACAGGTGGTCGGTGGTACAGAGGAACATCAGCAAAAACATACAGCATAACATAAGAAACCTGATGTTCATAAGTGCAGATCCCAATGATACATAGACAGAGGTTAAAATCAAAACTAATACCAGTTTTCCTGTCATTTGGACCCCTGAGGAACACAAAAGACTGGTGTAACATCCAATCAATGTGTGTTTGGAGATACGAGGAAAGCACCAGCATCACCTAGTGAGCTATCACAATATACCTTATTCTGAATTTTGCATACTGCATCTGATCGCTGCCATACAGTAACAAAACACGCCTAAAACACGCCTCTGTGAACATGGAGGAAGTGAAGAGTTTGACAGAGAACAAATAAAAAAACAGCTGTTGATTTTCAAATAAGAGTTAATCCTTAAAGAACAGCTTTGTCTCAAAATTCGCAAGGGTGGAGCCACAGTGCAGCTTATTTTAACTGCAATCATACAGTGCAGACACACACACACACACACACACACACACACACACACACACACACTGACAGTGGATGACTTCCTAGCCTTGTCACATCCAATCAGTAATTGTTGTCAATGTGTTCTTCTCAGGACTGCCACTTCATTTGCAGCCTGTGATACCTGTTGTCAGTCTTGGCCCGAGCCCAGACTCCAGGTGCATTGCGGCACATTCTTCACCTCTAATGGCTTCCTTAGCAGAAAACCTGTCCAACTGACATTTATGCATAACAACAACCCCAGTGTGTATGTGTGATAATTAAAATGTGTACACTACAGAGCCTTTTCACATCTCCTTCAGTCTCTCAGTGCGGTGCCCGCTGGGGGAGTTTTATTTTTAGCTCCTTGGTCTTTGATTAAAATATGACTCTCTTGTTGACCTTCACACCTGCCGCAGCTCTGCCAGGTCCATGGGAACACGACCACTTGATAAATAAAGGCCTGCCACTGGAACCGCTGACAAGACATAATCAATTCTCCATGAACTGGGCCCGGACCTGCATGGTCTCTGTGACGCTGCTGTGGGCAGGCACCCATCCCTCTCTGCAGATTTTCCCTGTGTAGCACATATGTTTTCTGATGCAGCACTTTGGTCCACGCTGAGATATCTCAGCAGCTGTTGGACGGATTGCCCTGAAATTTTGTCGACATTACTTTAGTCGTCTCTTGACGTCTCCTGCAGCACCATCACGAGGTTCACATGTTTGGCTTTTAAGTGACAGAACTCAACAGCTTTTGGATGAATCACCATAAAATCACCATAAAAAAACTGATGCAGATATTCATGGTGCCCAGAGGCTGAATCAGAATGACTTTGGTGATCCCCTGAAAATGATGATGATTAGTAAGTGTCCAAAATCTTAGTCAGTAAACTGCACAGCGTCTGTGATAGAAGCAGCATTACAGCATTTTTAAACAGTCTTTTCTTGTTTTCTAACATGAAAACAGGCACGAAGGCAATAAAAGACATAAAATGTGGATGGACAGACAGTAGATGGATGAATGGATAGAAATATTGATCCACACAGATAGAAAGAGTAATTGACAGATGATAGATGGATGAAAAAGTGAAGCAAATCTGTTAGAAAAGGTTCAAGGAGACTGACCTGCTGCGTCTTGTTGTCCATTTGTTGGTGGCTTCATTACCGTAATGGATGAATGTGGGACAGAAACACACTTTGGGTGTCCAGATAAATTAAGGGCGCAGTCACTTCAATTCCCTGTGGGCTGGAAACATTCGCCTTACTGTGAGTGGGCACTTTCTTTTATTTATTTGATTGTTTGTATATGTATTTGTACATTGTTTATTGTGTAACAGCACTGGATTTTACATGATTTTATACATATTTTAAACATTACTTTTTTACTTTAAACATTTTCTTATTTGATCTTATTTGTGTTTTATTTTCATGTGTTGTTTAATTTTCTAGGCTTTTGTTTTCAAATACTTAAATTTTTACTTTCTATTTCTATATTTTTCCATTTTTCATTCTTTTTTAAAAAATTTTTTAATTTCATTTGCACTTTATTTTGCATTTTAGTTGTATCTTTGTATTTTCTGTTCAAATTTATTTGTATTTATTGTAGTTTAATTACATTTAATAATATATAGTTTTTATTTGTATTTATTTGTGTTTTCTATGTGAATTTGTTTTTGTATTTATTTGTTTGTTTAGTCCTCGTGTACTCTCCCATGTGTTTTGCTGAATCCAGTCCCACATCATTTTCTGGTTACACGAACCACAGTTACAACACAATGACAGCTCGTCCAGTGCGCAGATTGCAGTTTCATCTGTGTTGTCATCATCTTACACAACCACCACCTCCATCCCCATAAATGTCAAGAGTGTAAAACGGTGACGTCACTGAAATTGCACAAACCAAATGTCTTCTCTCCAAATATGATTATCAGGAAGTAATCCCCGAAAGAGTATCGGAAATTAAATGCTGTGTTTATTTCATCCTGCGCTGAAGACCACTACGTTCTTTTTTGTCATCAGAGAACAATAATCCTGTGCTCTCCTGCGGTACCTCTCCATACTGGCCCTACAGTTCAGAGCGTGAATGTCATGGGTGTTTTACATGTGGATGAGAAATGCTAACGAGGCTACTTAACGTGGTAAAAAAAAAAAAGGGGAAAAAAGCAATATGGCTTTCTAAATGAACCTACTTGTGTCTTACAAAGGTTAGTGGTGCACGTAGCACAAAGCCCATCTTTGTTAGGTGACCTTATTAGCATGCACAGAGTTGTGTCATGTTCGGAAGGTGCTACTACATCCAGCCCTGTCATAAAATCAATAGACCATCTTCCGAAGGCTTCGCCAATAACTCATATTGGCTTTGTCACAAACCTGGTTCAAGGACAGACTCTTGAAATTGTTTACCACATGAAATATCTCCGTACGTTGGACGTGTGAGAGGAGAAGAGATGTAGTAGTTGGAAACATGCACATCATGAATATACAGTACGCTGTCCTCCAATAAGCAGAACCGGCGTTCCTTGTTCTCTGCAGCATGCTGTCTTTGTTTGTTCCTCACACACCCGTCCTGACTGCACCGGCAGATTGTTCTGTGGAGACGAGTGTGTTTTAGAGCCCTTTGTGTTTGTTATTGTTGGGAGAGCTCTTGAAGCGTTGCTCTGAATGTGCCAGTAAGACACAGTGCACAGATGTGGCAAAAACTCAAAACAAGAATCAGCACGAACGCACACGCCTGACACACACACACACACACACAGACACACACACAGGCACACACTGCTTAAATATGAAGCCGATGCCGTTTTCTAGGTCACCGTCTCGCTGAGTGGCTCGACAAGTTTTTCTCTCTCAAAAAGATTTTGAAGTTTCCTGTTGAAAAAATTTATAATTATGGAACTTTCTCCACTGACAATTGATGCATTTAAACTGCTTTAACAACTGAACAAAGCAAACTCGTCTCACACACTCACTTGTTCTTGAGCTTTTAACCATACCACATGGTCTTCATCAGCATCACTGATGAGTGAAGCTGACATTAAGAACACCACTTTACAAAATAATCTCAACTCAAGAGTCACTTACTCGCTCATTCCTGAGCTTTCAGTCATATTGCATGGTTTTCATCAGCAGATTTGAGTTTGCTCAGCTAATACTGAAATGTAGATGTTCAAACTTTCCAATGCCCTGAGCACATCGAGGACTTTTTATCCATATTGATTCAAAGGTTATTGATTTAAGGAACAACTCGTCTAAAGTTGCATTTACTCGATCGTTCTGCAGCTGAACTGTGTGTCACGATGTTAGTTTATTGGCCTCCCTCTGTGCCCGGTTGTCTTTAAAAGGCAATTAATTTTTAGTTGATGATAATTTGATTAAAAAACAATTTATTAAGGAACATGCATCAGTTAAGCATCATTTTAAATCACCGTTTTCATTCCCTCCCACCAAACTATCTCGGCTCATCGCGTGGTGGGTGTGTAGCTTACACATTTTCATCACCAAATGCACTCATGCAGCCCGTTAATCTGGACCTTTGCAGTGGTGAGTTCATGTTCGTTACATAAACGTACTTCGCCCCAACATTCAGCGAACGCCTGCTTTGTCATCATCCATGCATCTGGAATGACCCTCAGCACCGCGGATGTCTAATGCCTGGACTGAAGATAAATTGTGTTTCAGATTAGAGGAGCGGGAGGAGGGGGTGGGCTACAGTCTGCTTGATGGGAAACGGGTCCAGCTGCAGGAGAAGGGATTAGAAAGACCGCCTTACACAACTGTCTTAAACAAACCCAAGTGGTCCCACAGAAATTCCACATCAAGACCAAAACAAATGGTTCCACTAAAGCATGCAGCATGACACCTGTCAGGCTGATTAAGACGAGTTTCTTTTCTCACAGACGGGTGTGTATGCGGTTGGTGGGTACACTGTGTTCTAAAAGAAGCAGGTCCGTACTAATAAGTCGAAACAGTATCCTAACCACATACCCCTCATTGCCACCACTGACACTTCACGAGATGGCATACTCAGGGGAGGGCACTGTCACCTTGGATTAAAGCATCTTTTGAATAATGCCTCTTTGCATGTCACTGGGTCTAAAGAAAGCTTTAACGCACTGTGCATAAAGCATTTTGTTCCCTCAGAGCCTCCGTGGTATGGATATTAGCAGCAGTGCCATCTTGACTCCTGCACGTGAGCACAATATCACATCTAATGATATAATGTGTTGTGTAAAATATTCATTTGGATTAAAATGAGCAGGGACAGGAATGAAAGAGGGATGGAAGTCCCCGATGCTGCAAAATCCAAACTAGGACAGCAACTAATGATTATTCTCACTACTGATTAATATGGTGATTAATTGTTTAGCCTATAAAACGACAATGATAAAAAAAAATGCACAGTTTCTCAAAGGAGACGCCTTCAAATGTCAGATATGCAAATCAGAAAGATAAAAACAGAGAATCTGAAAATGATCTTGTCTGAGAAGCTGGAGAAAGAGAATATTTGGCATTTTTCCACAATAGATGACTTAAACTTGTGTTTCTCAACCTTTTTGGCTTGTGACCCCATAAAATGGAGCAATGTGAGCCAGCATGAGAACGAGCAGTTCAGTCAAAGAGAAATCCTTCCATCTAAAACTGTTCCAGTTGAAGGATTTTAGAGTCTTGAAGAAGTTGAGGCTACTGCAGTTAACATCGGTTTGAGCCGCAGCAGGAAGTTGAAACCAGCAGGTGAACACTGTTATTTTTTTTTTTACCACCTGGGGGCAGTGGAAAGTCATGAACATAACAGTCATGTTTGTGTCCGAATATATGTCAATATTATCTCTCTTTTAGCTCTGTGTTTGGTCTCTACCAATTCCTGAGGGAAATGTCTGGCTCGTTAAAATGCTAAATGCTCCACTATGTTCACCAGCTCCGATGGAAACATGACACCTGGGTGAACATGCTAATTTTTGCCTCTTTTCTGGTAGACGTGGGAATTTCCAGGAACATTTGTTGTTTTTAACAGTTTATTTTCCATCTCAGCCACAAACTCCTTTTACTCCTTTCCACAAAAACCTTTTAGCAGGTTTACCCGTGTTTAATAAATAAATAAATAAATAATATTTTGCTGTAAAAAGTGTCCTGCACTTACATTTGTCAGGTGAACAGAAACATGACTAAATTATTGCTAACATTGCTTCTTGGCTGCTGGATGTGGAAATAATCCACATGCTTCAGCTTTTCAGGTGTTAATATGTGAGGTGCTGTGTTTAATTCTTGCTTTTGCTGCCCCCATGTGGTAAAAACAACAACAACAAGCAACTGTTATAGGTTTAAAGTATAAATATAAACAAACAATTTTGTGTAACACAATTACGTGTTATTATTGTTTTCTCACCTCTTTAATCACCTTATGTCTAATTCAGATTGTAATCCCTTATTAAATGTGTTTCTAATGAATTTTCTGCTGGCTGATTAATTAATTAATTGTTTCAGAGCTAATCTGAGCACGTGAGCTTTTAAATTTTAAGTCTGTTTTTCAGGAGCCTATTTTTGGAACTCATTTGCATTGGATTTTTTTTTGAAAAACATCCCCCGGGATGCTTAACTTTATTGACACAGTGGGACCATCTGTCCATCTTAGCTCACAGCCAAATCTGTTAACTGAGCTCTGGCACTAATTCAGCTGAAAATGGGGCCACACATTAAACGGGTTCCCTTTCCTGGACGCTTAATAGGAGCTTCTCTTCTTTTCAGTGATGCGCACGGATCCACCCCCGCCCCTTCCAAAATCACTTTACCCGGGTCTGTCTTTTAACTTTGTCAAAGCAGCGGCGTCTAGATTGCAAAGAGATTAAAGATCGGGATCTGGAGCAGCGGAGAGCAGTTGCATAATTAACTCCACGACCAGGAATTGAGTTATTCCTCAGCCGCGTCGGATGCTCCTGACAAAGTGACACAACGTGGGCGGCGCGTTGAGGAGACGGTCTATACCAGCACCGGGGCTCCGCGCAGGAGGCAGAAGCTGGATCGGAGGCGGTGGAGCATGACGGTGTAGCTCGGAGTAACCTGCGGAGTAAGCATGTGAAAGGAGTTTTGGTCCGGTGCCAGGCTTGAAGGGTACGGTAGTACCCGTCTCATGGTGCGCGTCTCTCCGAGGTGGATTCGGTTTCCAGCCCTGTAACACAAACTGACGGAGCGACTTCATCTGAGTAGCCTGTTCACAGGAGACCGGGCCGAACGGAAAGGACAGTTTATCAGCCGAAGGCCGGCTGCAATATTTCCCGGGCTCTTCATTAAAGGATCGCGATGGAGCAAATCCTCTGCTTTTATCTGTGCAGCTCGTTTGGAGGCTGATTGGTTTCTCTCGGGCTACGCGCCTTCGCTGGTGCTCGCATTTCCAACAACAAACGCATCTCTGGCACCTTCAGAAATTTGCGTTGTCGCGACTTTGCACAGAGAAAGTCAGAGGAGTCGGTGGAGTGAGCTCAGGCGCAGGGAGCGAGGTGGATGGAAAGATCTCACAAGTCAGAAGAAGACATTTAACGACACGTGAAAATGATGTGAAGAATAAAGGCGTGGAAATGCGTCGCAAATGCTTCTTTCTGCTTGAGGTAAGTTCTGCAGCTCTTAACTTTGACTTCATCTTCTTGCCTTTGGGTTTCGACGTTCAGCCTAATTAAAGTGGCTCAATAACAGCGAGCCGATCTGTCTTATTCTCTCTGACTGCTGCTGAGTCTAATCTGGATGCGAAGGGATTTAACACTATCATTCCATCCACATGTCAGTTCTGGGTACTGTCTCCATTTCACAGCTATTTAAAATAAATAAATAAATAATATCCGTTTAAAAACAGGGAAAAAACCCTCCTCTCCTCTAAAAGGGCTGAAACAGGACTGGAATCCTGACATGGAGACTTTGCCAGCATCATATTAGTTCAAGGAAGTGCTGAAGCTGCCAATGTTGTGTTTTCTTGTAAACACTGAAACATGAACCAGGGCTCTGGGGTTAAGATGGCATGAGAAAACGATCCCGACATGGTTGACATGGTTCCTCCTCTGTCTGGGACTGATGTGGTTTTGGGACAGTGGAGATTAAAAAGTGTTAATGCAGCAAGTGCACCCCGTCTCACTTCCACGTCCCAGGCTCTCTCTCATAAGAAAAGTGAACAAACTGATGCTGAAATTCACATTTTCAGTGTCAGAGAGCTTCACTGAGATCAGAGATCTCTTATCATACCTGCTCTGCTTGGTCCTGAGCTAAAATGGAGAGCCCACAGAGGCGAGAGGCATGTGATATGCTGATGTTGTCACAGATGCCTGAGGTGAGTTGCTTCATCTACCTCCTACCCATTGTGCGAGGGAAAGCTGTCGCTCTAAGAATAGTAAAGAATCCTCTGAACCTTTATTTGAAATCCCCCTGCTTTCTATTCGCGGCCCCATTGTTGTGATTTAAGACCGAGCAGGGGCCCCACACTCACAGCAACTCACATATCACATGTCTGCTGAGCTCAAAAATAACGAGGCACATTTACTGACCTCCGCTCAGTTTGAAGGTGCTCGGAAGAAACCCGAAAATAAAAGGTAGAAGTCGTAACACCACAGTATAGAAATACTCAGAGGTTGAAGCTGCTTGCATTCAACTAACATCCTGGATCATAATTAGTTTAATGTGGCAGCTGGTTAAGGAGCTACCAGAAGTTGAATGAAGATGAATTTAATCATTTAAAATAACATAAATGTTATAAGATATCATTTGGTGGAGTCCTCTTGACTGGGGCATTGAAACATCCTCGGTTACAGACTTTTTTAAAGCACATGTTTTAAAACGAGTTGATTAAATTCAAAAGGAAGTTGAATATTCTTAATAAGGTTTTCAGGACTCAATGGGCAGAAATGTCCTGCTCACACATCGATGCCTCAGTAAAAATGATCCGATATTACATCGAACTCTGAAAAGGTATGCTAATGCTTATGTAGTTTTACTAATGTATGATTTTAAAGGCAGGTTTTTTAGCCTATAATGGGGTATTTTTACATTGTTTATCAATTTAGCTCAAGTAAAGGAGCTGAATGCTCCCCCAGGCCCTGGAAATGAAGCTCCCCCATGAAATTCCTGCAAATTAACGGCATTAGGGGCTTGTTTGATCCTGTCATTTACGTTGTGGCTGTCAGCTGTTGAGCTTTAATTACTTGGAAGGCAGTGGACAGCTGGTACAGTAGGTTAGTGTACCCTGATACCTGCCCGGCATCAGCGAGCATGAAACAGACACAGAAAGCCACGAGGAGCCCTGCTTTAAAATCTGAGGCACTCTAATATTTTACATGATGTGACTCCAGACTCTGCAGGTATTTCACGCTGCTGTTACCATCAGGTATGAACGTGCTTTTTACGCAAGAGAGACGCATTTGATGTAAAGAATTTGAATGAATCTAAAGCTTCATTCTCTGTCTGAAAAATGTGAAATGTTTACTGTTTCAGACGTTGCATTATTGATGAACTGAAGAATGTTTTATTTAAGGTGAAATATTGGCTTTGTCTGTGATAGTAGCCACCCTCTCGTGTCCACAGGGAACAGCCTGCACTCAAGGACAGCTGCACTGAGATGTAACCTAGTTTGGGGTCAATTAGGAAGGCCTGTTTGGTCCAAACAAAAACTAAACTGGTGACATTTTACAGTCTTTTGTGGTCTTTTCTGCCTCCCATAAAGTGGAACGGTCAGATGCTGCGCTGTGTGCCAGCAGTGGATCAGTGTTTCCAGATGCATGAAGCACAATACAAACATTCACTGGATGCTTTTTTTTTTTTTTTCCTTTTCTTTTTAGTGTCGCCAACCTTCACGGTTTGGACGGTTTCCAGCAGTGGTTCATACATGCTGAAAGAAATCCAGTCGAGATCAAAGTGTTTGGATGAAATATTAATCCGTACCCTGTCGTCCACTGTACTGTGATTTTACAAAACCCGAAATACGGGTTCTCACTGATTTCATCCTTGTTGACATACAATAGCTTCACAGAAGCTATTGTATGTCAACAAAAAAACACAGGTATTTGTGTCACATGAGATCCAGCAGATACAGATGGATAACTCCTCGGCTGCCTACTGTAGTATCATAATTATGTGCATTCTTCAATGTTTTTGCCTGTGCACACATTCAGAGTAGGAAACCACACAGCCGACGCACAAACGGAAACATGTGAATTTAACATTACAGCCCTCTGAGAAGTCAATAAGTTAAAATTACACACTACAAAGTGCTCCAAATTAGGAGCGGCGCATTAGGCGAGAGGAGCTGTTAATACATGCATCATCTGCTCAAGGGCAGCGAGAGTCTCTCTGTTCGATTCAGCTCAACTTCGTCTACTGTTCGTGAGGGAATTAAAGGAACATGAGGCAAAATTTTCTCTCAGCGGGACAGAGAGATGGGGGTATGTGATGCTCTGATTCAACCTGACCTGGGTGTCTTTCCTCTGTCTGCAGGTGTGCACCGTCATCAGCCTTCTGCCGTCAGCCTCTTTAGCAGATTTGACATGTGAGGCTCTTCTCATGCTGTCAGGGAATTTCTCATGTAAGTAGAGGACAAATGGATGTTTACTGCGGCCGCTCTAACAATCTTTTAAAGGTCCGTTATTTCCCAGCACAGAACCGACCCGAGAATTCAAGTTGATCCAGGACTTGAGACTGAATTGACATTCTGTCTTTTCCATTTCATGGCGGTAACCACTAAATGCCAACCCCTCCTCCTCAATCACAACCTTCCCCTGTGGATATTGGCAAACTGTCTTTTCTTATTATTCCATTTCTGTGTAGACCTCACAATCACATTAATAGTTGGTTATTAAACACTGTAAACCACAGCACACACCCAGAGAACACACAGATCCTCTTGTTATTTGCCTCTGGTAACACTCATAAAGACGTTGCAGGTATCCCCTCAGTAATGGCAATGCTCTCTGTGTTAATGTGCATTGCTTTGTGATGACCGGGGCTTCGAGCCCACTGACTGAAATATGTCAAGAAAGGCCACAAATTACAGTTATCTGCACTGTCAATCTGTCAGTTATTATTTTTGACTATTTACTTAATAATTTAGTCTCTGTCAAAAAAAAAAATCTGTTTTTCAAGATGAGATAAGACCATGGTCTTGTTGTGTCTGACCAACAGCACAAAATATTCATTTCTCAGGAATATGAAACAGAAAAACATCAGATGCTCACATTCGAGAAGCTGGAACCAGAGTCTTTGGTGGTTTTGCTTAAAGGATGAATGAATTATCTAAATAGTTGTAGTAGTAGTGACATGGTTCCTGTTGACTAATGTTTTTTCAGAAATATTCATCGTTTCATTTCTTGTCACGTATGGAAATTTGGCGTTGAATTCTCAGAGTTGGCATCTGAGGTAACTCACCTCAAGTGCCTGAGGTGAACTACAAACACTGAGTTTGAACTTTATGTTATTTACACAAAACTCTTAGTTGTGTTGGGCAAAGTCTGCTAATTAAAAAAAATGTGCAGTTTTATTTTTGGCACCGAAGCTGTGGAATCTCATTGCGACTGATAGATGAAAGATTTAAAGCAATAACCAGCTCCAGCGATCACTGAGTAATGGTGGTTGTACATAACACGAATCCTCCGAGGTAAATGGCAGAATAGTTGCTTGTTTTCAAAAAACAGTCCATATGAGAGTTTTCTGATCTGTCACCATGGTGATTTGAGGAATTTGTGAGACATTTTAACAAAAACATCCACAACTGAGGCTGTTTGTCTCAGAGGGCGAGACAACCTGATTCCTAATAAACCGACTCTTTTACTCTGACTCTGTCATAAATCTGGAGCCTGTGAACAAATGAAGCTTCATGTATTCATCAGGTTTATTTTCTCAGATTAAAAAAGAGCTGATCTAAAACCACACAAGGCCTTACACAATTGTTTACATAGACTGTGTAGAACGACTGAGATGAAAAGGTAATTAATCACTCATTAATCACTCAACAGCAAAAGAAATGACTTACCACACCCACATGTCACATATTTCATTACTGTAGCGTCAGTACAAAGACTACGAGACGTTGTCTGGTTCTCCAAGAGGATCTGAAGTCCAGTGGACCGCTAACAGGCCAAATACCAAACTGGATCAGTAACTTCATTCAAGTACTGTGAAAACTACTCCTGCTAGAAAGCCAGTGTTTATGTGTTTAATTGGCGGCTAAAGAAATGATTGCGGTCGTGGTTAAAAGAAGAAGTTTTTGGTTAAGGTTAGAGAAACACAAAGAAAGTTGGGTTGAAAGAAACCAACACCAGCCGCTGGTAGGAGGCAGGATGCAAATTTGTGGACTTAAACCAACACACAGTGTTTCTGTTTTAGTTCTTGACAGATAAGATTCACAGTTCTCAGGGCTACCAGAGGTCAGGAAAATTTAGATATATGTACTTTTAGGTGTTTGAAGTGTCTTTAAAACTAATCCCTGCTCATTTTATTTTCTAACACTCGTATTAATTCATTTTCTCACCACAAAAGGGTGTGAAGACAGAGGTTAAAAAACGCATTAGAATTAAGCATCAACTTTGCCCTGCAGAACGTCCTTATTTCTGGATCTTTTCATCTAAATCTTCTTGAGTTATTAAAGAAATAATAGCCCGACCCCGAGGGCACGTCCAGATTCATATTCACAGCTACCGCCCTGTTATTGCTCGGGGAAAGGTCTGTCACCAGTGTTTACCGTTGCCCTTTAATGCTCACCCTTTGTCGCTGTTAAACTGAATCTAATGAGATTTTCATAGCCTCTTCTAAACTGTGCAAACAAAGATTGAGGTTATTGATGAAACTCTCCCTCTGGATTGCAGTACAGTCCCTGGCCGCGTCCTGGAACCAAACCCTGAGCAATGCCACAGGTCAGTGGAGCGGTGAGTTGGACACGTTACTCTCCTCAGATGTGTGAAACCGATTCCCTACACATTTACTACAAAGCAGAGTTGTTGTGGAATACCCCACGAGGGAAACAAGTTTGATCTGAACTCAGATTATAAGGACGAACATCAAAGACGAGAACAATGCTGGAAATAGACTTGGCGTCGTGCCACAGGAGACGACGTTCAGCTCAGCTCAGCAAAGCAAAGCGCAGGAGTAATCATTAAAGCTCGTGTACACAAACCGTGTATTCAGTCCCACAATTTACTGCCAAGGTCATCGGAGCATTATCAGAATTTCACCATGGCTATATGTAGCCGTGAGCCACGCCACGAATGCATGTTTGTGTCTGACCTTTCTGTCCTCCGCGCCTCAGGTTCGGGACTCTACTGTGACACCTCCATCGATGGCATTGGCACCTGCTGGCCCAGGAGCAGCGCTGGCCAGATGGTGTCACGACCCTGTCCAGAGATGTTCTTCGGTGTCAGATACAACACCACAAGTAAGTCCACGCTTGTCAGCGCCTCCCAACAAAACCAGCAACAATAGATTCAAAACAGGATTTAATTTGATTTTGCCTCCCGTCTCTATCCGTCTTCCCCCTGGGCAAATCCTGTTTACGTAATTGTGTATACAGAAATTAACATGAGCATACAAATTAGCAGAGACACACAAATGTATGAAAAAAAACGTGTACACAAAAGTAGGTCTGCTGCAGATAATACACCACAAAGTGCCAGAAGAAAGGAGCATGATGTACTGAAGACAAGCAGTGCACCCGCTGTGAAGAACAGTGTTTGAATCAGGACTTAAATGGAAAAAGAAAGATGGGATGATATCACATAGTAAACCTTTGAAAGCTGCTGCTTAAGCCTGTTAAAATGAAGGAAATGCTTCTTAACATCCACCTTCGGAGCAGGAGATAAATGTCATTACTAGTGTTTATTCTTAATTTTGGTAATCTCGACCACTCAGAACTACTTTTTGAAACTCGATCCCAGTCAAAGAATCAATAATCTGACCTGTACCGATGTGCTTAGTCTTTGGAGGTATTTCACAAATCACATTTTTGAGCCGGGGTTTTTGTGAAAGGAAGAAACTGGTTCAGATTTCTGTTCTGGTGCCGAACTATTCCTGAACTCCCGTGTTCCACAGTCTCTTCTAAGGTCCAACAAATGAAACTGAATAGCGACAGAAAGCCGATCTGCTCTGTAAATCATGCCCCATCTTCTCTTCTGAGAAAAATAAATCACTTCCCAAAAAGGTGAAATCAATATTTTCTTTTTTTATAGAAATTCTAGCAGCATGACTCAGGAGAAGGCTCCGTCTGTTTGGGCCAGACTAAAATAGCTCAACCACCATTGGATGGATTTCAGGGAAGGATTTTGTACACACATTCATGGTCCACAGAGGATGAATCCTGCTGACCTTGGTTTGTCTTTTCCTCTAGTGCCACCATGAGATTTGTTCTTTTAGTGAAATGTTGAAATGTCCAGCAGTTAGAGAGCAACACGATGATTCATCTGGAGTCCCGTTTGAGTCCACCTGATGACTCTAAGTCCAGTCTTCCCTCTCTTTTAGCTCTGTGTTTGGTCTCCACCAGCTCCTGAGGGAAATATCTGGCTCTTCAGCTGCTAAATGCTTCACCGTGTTCACCAGCTGCTCTCTGACTGTGTCTGTCTGCTGACTGATGCTGAGCAGGTCGTGGACAGTGGGTTTTTTTAACAGCTGTTCCTCTGAAAACATCTGCTGCTGCTGCTGAAAACAGCTGTATGAGAGCAGAGAGAGTGAGGCTGAGCAGTGAAGCTGTGGTGTGGACAGACAACGAGCTGAGACTCCTTTAGGGCTGCAGCTAACGGTTTATATCCATCAGTTAATCTGCTGATCATTGTCTTGATAAATCGACTAATTAAGACTGTAAAATATCACCAAACAGTGAATAGTACTCATTATAATTTCATAGAGTCCAGTGTGACATGTTCATATTTATTGTTTCATCTGACAGTCAGTCCCAAACCCAAAGATATTTAGTTTACTCCTGTAAATGGATGAAAGTTCATGTCACCGCCACAGACACTTTGATGACACAGCATCGCATGCTTCGTCGCCACGGCGCCAGCTGGGATGCGTTTCTGTTGCATGACTTTGTGTCCGTGAAGCATCTCGTACCCTTTTAGCTGCTCCTGAGCGAACAGAGCAGCGCTGAGCACGTCGCAGTGTTTTCTGCCTGACAGGGACTTCAGATGCACAGTGCTGACATTTGAACAATAACACCCAGTGACTTTAATGTCCCAGTGTGTTGAACCCAGGAGGAAAGAATTAAAGGCAGCGTCATCATTCATCAGAATGAGACTATAAGTCATAATCATTTTATATACAGTTTACAAAGGGATTGATTCACTAAATCTTTCAGCTGTAACACAAAAGATGTTACGACATCTGAATTAAAAATGCAAATACAAATTTGCAAAAATAATAGATGATTAAAAAGTTATGAAAGAGATCGTCTTTAAAACAAACCAAGAGCTGTGTGAAAATCAAAATAAATAAGACCAACCTAAAAGATCAAACACAAACATCCAGATTTTAATATAAACACAAAAACCAAACTTTGAGTCTGAGCACAGGATTTAAAATTACAGGTGGTTAAAGTGTAAAGTGTCGCCCTTTTCATTTAGACAGAGTATTAGAATAAGTCTTATAACTAATAACCACTGTTAATTACACACGTTCTGTGTAGGCAGGTAAAAAATTCAACAAAAACAACAAACAAGCATCTTCTTGGCAGTGATTCCTATCAAACAGGGATCTGCAGTCTGTGATATGTATCTATCTGGGGCACTGCAGCACTCTGAAGGTAATACCAACACTACCAAGGGATATACAGTAAACACAATTAAGTCAATTTATGAGATAAAAGCAAATGTGCTTCTTGGTAGTTTAAAGTCTAAATCCCCCACAGGGCCCCAAGGAACCACTGGAGAGAGAGAGAGAGCTGGGCTGTATTTCAGCTGCAGCTCGCCAGTAATTTGACACTGCGAGCTTCATTTCACCTTCAGGATTAACGTAATCTCTATTCAAGCAGACCCTAAAAGCTTCAACAAGACGGCCCATCAGCTGACGAGGGCAGTCGTAGAAAAAGGGTTCAGGTTCAGGACGATGACTTGGTCTCTGTGTGAACATTTAAGTCTCTTATTTTGAAAGTTAAATTCCTCTGTGGTGTTGTTCCTGAAACATGAGTCACGGATGAAAAATGAATCATGGCTGCTTAAACTTTTACCCACATTATTAGCGTGAATTCGTTATTAATTATTATTAAATATTCGATCTTCTGAGATGAAGCAGAGGAAGATGATGAAGATCATGTCCTAGAGCGTCTGCTGTCACTTCAGTGCTGTTTCTTCCAGAGCCACACAGACACTGTGACCTTGCAGCCTCTCGTTAGGCGTCGATTTAAGACGCTAATTCTCCGTTTTCATTCAAGGTTTAATTTCCTTCTCTTTGAGCTGCCGGCACCGTGTTGTTAAGATGTTGTAAGAGCGAGGACACCTAATGTGAGAACAAAGCCGTGGGAGTTTTCTTTCACAAAAACCGTATTCAGTGAACACTTAACGGCACAAACGGAGTCAGAATGAGTGATGACACGCGGTGAACAGCGGCGGAGGAGCAGTGGATGTCCACCACACACAGCGCCACCTCTTCTGTCAGTGATTTTAATTTTACCGTCGCTCCGGACTGAAATAACGCGACTGTTGGACGGGTTGCTGTGAAATTGGGTTCAGACACTCATGTTTCCCTCGGGACGAATTCTGATCATTTATTGATCCCTTGACTTTTCATCCAGTGCCATCATCAGGTCAGCTGTAGGTTTTCTCATGTTTCAGTGAGTTTCACTGAATTTACGACTGTTTTTCTACTTCCTGCCTTGATTTTCTATTAAACATGAAAGTTCATCTGTTGTTTCTGCCTCTGCACTTTCTAAACTGAGGTTACGTGTTGAAATATTTTCAACTCTTTTCCTTCAAGAACAGACATTTATGGACTTTTAGTAGCTTATTTTAGAGAATATACACAAACGTTGGGTGAAAGCAAACATCGTCTGCGCTCTGCTGATTTATAACTTGACCACAGTGAGAGGATGTTTATTTGAAAAGCTGATGTGAGATCTGGAGAAGTTGCTATTCAGCCCACAGCGTCACGACACTCAGAGAAAACTCACAAAAATGTATAATGTTCTCAGCCTGATCGAGCCCCATGATGACGGACTGGTTCCACACATGGATGGATTACTGAGCAGGCCTCTGTGTGAAGTAACCGTTCAGTTTTCTTGTTGGAAAGTTAATCAAATGACCACAAAAGGGAAAATAGCCAATGACAAAGAGACGCAAAATGAGCACAGACAGACACATAATGACCGTGAAGAGATGTTAAATGAGTGCAAATGAACTCCAAACGCTGACAAAGAGACGCAAAACGACCGTAAAGAGACGACTCAACCACAGGAAGACCACAAAGAGCCAGAGCCGACTATAAAGAGATGCAGGATTAACATTAATGGACACAAAACAAATGTAAAGAGAGATAAAATGACCAGAAGAGATAAAAAAGAGACACAAACAACAACAAACACAGAGACACAAAACAGCTGGACGCTGGTGGTCTGCTGTAGTTGTGTCTCTTTCAGTCTGGGGGTCTTGTTTCCGTGTGTTTCTGTGGATCCACCTCAGTCCGATCCTCAGAGACTTTCAGATGCTCTCTCCTCGTTTCTTTCTAATATTTCTCCCGTGGGTTCAGGGTAACGTCTGACGTCAGCGTCTCTCCCAAACATCAACACATGCCGGCAACAGAAATGAAGTGACTCACTGAAACCACAAACGCACGTTATTATCACTTTTCACTTTTCCATCTCTCTTAAGCTGAGAGGCTGGATTCTTTGTGGAGGTGGTGAAAAGTGTGGCTTTTGAATTTAAAAGTGCTTGACGTGATTATATAGATATTTTTTTGTCTGAGCTAAATTGGACTCCAAAGAATGTGAATATTCAGGCTGAACAAGCTGCAGCTCGCTCCATTTCATCGCTAACTGCTTCACAGCCACCATGAGACAGGGGTACTATCAATTCCTCTGTTTCTATGTACATGGTGCACAGAGCCGATCCACAGTATTTATCTAGTTCTAAACCGTTGTTTATGCAAACCCTGCTTAATGAGATGACACAGCTACAAAGACTATAGTTTGCAAAAGCCATGAAAAACACCAAAGAAGCCGGGATCCTGTGTGATAACCCTTTGTGATATGACAGTGACTCAGAACTGTGTGTTTAAAATGTTCTGTTTACATTCATCAGAAGAAATACATAATAATTGAAATTACAATAAAAAATAGAATAATTAGAAAGTTAGATTTATTATTATTATTATTATTATTATTATTATTATTATTATTATTATTATTATTATTTTACCAGCAGTAGTTGTAGTAATAGTGGTGATGGTGGTAATATCCTGTCTCTCCCATCATTCACTTTACAGTGATGCAATGAAAATGTATTTACATGTGAAAATCACACCCAGACACCTGAGTTCAGATCCTCCAGTGAAAACATAATGTCTTTCAAATAACAATATTAATAACATATTCAATACACAAAACAAATGAAGGTACATTTTTAAAGGGATTATTAAAGATAAACTGTGTCTCATCACGGGTTCAGTGCTAATCGCAGCGAAGTATAAGAAGACGGAGGAGGTAGTTGTAGTATTAGTGACAGTGTAAGTGGTAGTAAGACAGTAATAAGTGGCTGTAGGCAAAGGGCAGAGCAGTGAGTCTGGAGTGGGCACTTAAAAGCTCGATGTAGCTGCTGTCCTCAGATCCAGAGGGAGATTACTGCAGAGTTCAGGTGCACGAGTTCAGAAGTCAGCTTCTTAACTCCAAAGCTGAAGACAAATCCACGAAAGGATTTGGAGACGAGTAAAAGGATCTGAAAGTTGCTGCAGAGCAGAAGAGCGATGCGGATTCTTGTCTCTGTTCCAGTTACAGATAACATGAAGGGCCACGAACCGGACTCAAAACCCACAATATTAAATCTGTTAGGCAACAGACTTGTCCTCATCCTGACCCACTTACAGGAGACACCAGAAGTACAAAACTTTATCCACAGCGGGCAGGTTACTGAGGAGGAGACCTGGAACAGCTCCAGGCCAAATGTTTGTGGCAGACAAAGTTATAACCATCCAACTTATGTTCGCTAAAAATAAACACTGCTGCTGCTAAAAATGCTAAACAGAAGTAAATCCGACATCCATTGTGTCGGAGGTTTGAACGTGTCCCTGCCCTGAATAGCAGTACTTTGAAACAGCGGTTCCATGAAGCAGGATACCAGGCTGGATTTCCAAAATTAGATCCTGACAAATCCTCGACTTAAGTTGCTGAGCCACAGGAGTGTGTTTGCATGGTTCCACTCGGTGCATCTTCATATCAGAACAAGTCTGGATTTATCAAACCGATCGGTTTAGCAGAGATGAATACGTTTCTGGATTAAGAGTTGACCCCTTCAGACCCAGAGTCCACTGGAAAGACAGGGAGTACATTTACGATCAGAGCCACCGGATCGTAAATTTCCAGTGATATCCAGCAGTGGAAATAGATGTTTAGTTGAGTGGAATGAAAAATCTTACTTCAGTAAAAGCACAGAGATATTAGCAGCAAAATATACTTTAATTATCCAAGTACAAGTACGTGTTAAAAATAAAACTTTAATGACACAAGTCCAAACTACAATAAGCACATACATACATAATAACGTGTGCTGTTTTTCATGGAACAATGCATCAGGTTTAAGAGGCTAATTGTTTTCTCAGGAAGAGAAAAAATTATCAGTGATTATATCTGAGAAATGTAGTAAAATATTTACTATTTATTTATTTTTGATTTTTACTGCCACTTTAATTACTTTATTGTTTGTCCTTACTGATCTCACATGAAATTTATACCTGTCTGATTCACAGGCTTTTTTATTTTACTGCACTTATTCCTCTGTCTTTAGACACAGGAGCTTAAGCGATATGTGTTTTCCTTTGTGCTGCGGGTTAAATGGCATCATGGCCCATTTGCTATCACATACATGACATTTGAGAGACATCCAGATGATGTCTGTAAACACATGAGTATTACGTCTGACATGTTTGGCCCAATCACAGACTCGACATGGGAACTGTACGTTCGTACTGTAAAATCTACAACTGGCAAAAAAAATCAAAATAGTGAAAAAGCACGTGACCTTGGAGCCAGGAAAGAAGAACTGGAGCGATCAGCACATACTAGTTATGCTAATCAGTGCGAGCTCCCCGATATGTGCTGCTCTCTCACACAATTACAGCTGTCAAACATGTGCAGGGAGGGGATGACAGACGTCCAGGGGGCGCTGTCCAGACCGCTCAGCCACTGATTCGTGACAGGTGCCCGTGGCGCTGCACGCCCTCCTCTGGGTTCATGACTCAGCCTGGCATTACTGTCTTTGTTGTTGCACGTCTTGCCCCACCCGGAAACCCCTTCACCATTTGCTGCCAAGCTTGACTTTCCCTTAATGGTCCCCAGAGGGAGGCCAGTAGATTTTTCTATGTATGTTTGCACATGTGTGTGTGTGTGTGTGTGTGTGTGAGCATCTTGTGTGTGTTTATGTAGATGTTATAGAGGGTAGAGGGGGAGGAGGGCAGTTTTATTTAGAGTAGTGCTCGCGGTCAGTGGGGTGCCGAAGCCCTCACCCAGGCTTACCCTCCTGCTCACTCAGGAGGAATGAGATGCATCTTTTTGTTGAATGAGCTCGAGCATGCGTTGAATATTAATTCATGAATACATGTGGGTGTGTGGACGGGAAACATCAGACAGGAAAGACAAAAGGGGAAAATCAAAATAAGATGTGCTGCGCAGGGCTGTGTGTGTGTGTGTGTGTGTGTGTGTTTAAAAAAAGAAACGTTGCAAACAGGTACCACTGAAACACTTTCTACAGGTTCAAACTAAAATAATACAGAGAGCATAAACCTTATTCCCACCATGTAAAATACACGATGTTGTTTCACTCATTAACAACCATTAATGTGGATAATTACACCCACACCACAGGGATTTATTATCACGGCTTCTACTCCAGTGATTTGGCGAGTTTAAAAATGGCTCTGTACCTTTGACCATTTGCTCTTTGCAGCAGTGTTCATCCAGCACTGCAGCAGCCCGTAACAGCTACGCTGGAGGGGAAAACAAACGCACCTTTGTCAAAAACGCCACCATGGAAAAAACACATTAAAGTTGTGTAATAATATAACAGACGTAAGTGGATCAAACTTGGCTGAATGTCTAACAAGGAACCTCAGTTCTCTTAATTACACAGAGAGATTAAGGTACATGGGCTGTAAAATCATCTTATATCATTTATGCTTTAATTACAAAATAGTACTTAATTTTAATAAGAACTTTATTGGTACCTGTCTTATACAACAAAATGACCCCATTACAAATTTTATTGTGTTTCCTCTTGACGTGAAGCTGCAGTAAGTCGTAGGAAAGCAGATTATTCTCCTCTCTTGAGACCTCATTTCAGAACAGACTGCACAGTGAAACCTTTGAGGCGTCTCGTTCTGCAGAACCAAACAGAAACGAGCCAGAAAGCACACCCAGCGTGAAAACTGGCTTCAGTTCCCCTCAGAGCACTGTCGACTTTCTCCTGTTTCCAATTTGAATGAATTTAACAAGTTTTTCTTTGACTGAAAACAAGGTGGCAACAAACTTTTCCATGAGCAGCTGAGGCTGCATGTTCTCAGAGCACAGGTACGAGAGCTCACCTGAATACTCCCGATCACGTCACTGTGGACGTTTGAGGCAAATGTGGAAAGTTTTACCTTGTAAACAGTTTTATCCACTCATGTATTTCTATTGAATACCTAAATAACAGAACTGATAACACACTGTAAAAGTATAATCAGGAGAACTTGTGTTAACTGTGTGAGCTTTCGTCTTGTGTCTGTTTCAGTGATATTTTGCAGGTGAACCACACCTGCACAGTGCCGCTGTGGTTAACGAGACTTCCTGCAACACATCCTCCCTGATCTTTACAGTTTGTTTTGCTCTGCAGTCGAGTCAGAATTCGGTGTAAATACTAATGTTATTTTCTTCCCTGCTGATGCTGGTTTTAATTACAGCCATGCTCCGAGTGCACAGCGGAGGAGGAGGAGGGGGCTTCTTAGATGCAGCCATTGATCTGCTGTGTGGAAGTGCTAAGCATGTGTGACCAAATTTGGGTCAGCATATTTGCTTGTGTAGGGCGTACAATCACGGCACTGTTCCTGCACTGTTGTGCGTCTTTAGCCACAAAGAGAACCCTCTGCACAATGATGTTTGTTACCAAGCAGGTTGTTTGTATCGTTAGGAAATAAAATGAAAAGAGGATCATTTAGCCTCGGGCTTGGAGGGGTGCCTGTGTTCCATCCACATGTACCTCGAGCTCCTGGGAGGATTTAGCACCTGGCACAGACCAGCCGCTGTTTTTAACACCCATTCAGAAACAACAATGGCCGGTCACTAAGCAAAGATTAAAACTGATATGTACTATGCAGCTCACATCACTTCGAACAATGAAATCCACCGTGAGCCTTCTAAGATGCTCCAGAGACAAACCTGTCTGCCATTAGTATAACTCCTGGCAAATCACCAGCTAGGCTGCGGCCACCACATGAAACCAGCAGTTATTTTAGGGACCTTGAGCTCGTGACCCATGCAAATGGCGTTTTACGATGCTGTCAGTGCCTCATTCCCTGCAACCTCAGAGGACTGTGGGAGAATGTTAATACAGCAGTGCCACTGCATTCTGAGTGAGGTGTGCTGCAACACAAAGGAGATGCACAGGACGGATCTCATGTTATCTGTGCACGTAACGTGTGAACATCCTGGACTGTGCTGCTGAACGAGTCCGGCAGATTTAATAAAGGGACAGAGGAACCTGCCCCGAGGTCACCACACGAGCGATCCCTGAACATGTTTCCTCCATGAAGCGTAGAATTCATGTCTTTAACTCAGGGCAGTCATTAAAGGAGTATTCCAACAATTTGGGAGCCATGGTTATGTGTTGGGGAGGTGGTTAGCATGTTAGCTTAGCTTAGCATAAAGACAGGAAGAAGGGGGAAACAGCTAGCATGGCCCTTTCAAAATTAAAGCATGACTAAAGTGTAACCTTTAACTCTGTTTTATAAACACATGGCGGTTTGTTTGAGCTAAAATGCAGAACAGTCATTTGTGATTTGTAGTCACTGTTGTTGGAACCGCTTCTTAACAAACAACAGTTTATCCATCCACTGAATCACTTATCAGCGACGTCTCCAAAAACAGTTGGCGAGCACAGATGCTGGTTTTGGTCGCCATTCAAAAACCAAACCAAATCAAATCTGGTAACTTCACTGTTCTGAAAAAGCCATTCAGCTCTCCCTAAAACCACAAATCTGCTCATTCAACATTTGTGTTTGCGTATTAAACAAAAGACGAGTCTTAAATCGCTGGCTTCAGACTCTGAGCGTTCATGAGATTGAATCATTAGCAGGATCAACGTCCCTAAGGTTCAGCCTTCGTGTTCGTTTGTGGGAAAGTTTCATTCACAGAACTTTAATACAGGACGACGTGAGGAGCTTTGAGTCTGCCGTCAGTGTTAGAGGACTCAAAACAATTAGAAAAATGTGAAATTGCTGATGGTACATCTGGGTTAAAGGAATAGTTCAACATTTTGGGAACTGATTCCTCTCTAAATGTTGTTTGGCCTGCTGTGTGTTCTTATTTCAAATTTTCCTTTAAAGAGAAACTTACAGCTTGAATTTCTTCTTCTTGAATTTACACTTTGTGCTTCCTGGAAATGTTCGTGTTTGATTTTATCAGTTTACTGGATATAATATCCTCAGTGTGGCTGAACACAGAAACACACAGAAACTCTCTCAGTCCTGTAGGTTTATGTTACAGACACCAGGTTTGATTGTTTTGAGATTTGCTGCTTCAGCTGTCATGAGAAGGTTTGCTAGGTGTGTTAGTCTGGGCCATTTTTCTTTATGAAGAGGTTTAACAGCCATAAATCACCCTGTGGTCCAGTGCCACAGAGAATTTATTTCAAGGTCATACTTCTTAATTTGAGGGCTCTGCCGTTTATTCCTGTGGAGTTTCAGCTCCACTGTGATCTGCTGGTCTTTGGTTGTTTTCTCTTCTTTTACACATTTGGTTTATAAAACCTTCTTTAAAATTTTCCACTGCACTTTGTCTTTTAAGGATGTGCTTCCTGAACAAAGTGACTTTATTGCTTTGACTATAATAAATTCAGATTATTTGTGACCATGGAGCTGGAGGAAATTTGTCCAATCATGCAGCGTCATGTAAATTTGATTTGAATTACAGGAGAGGATTCTGGGAGCATTTGAATTCTGTTAATACTAATAAAACAAAACGTGGATTCAAGTCAAAACAAATACTTAATAACTTCAACAGAACTTTGAGTTCTGTGTTTGTCATTCAGTCCATTACAGAACTTTGTCAATCTTAACTTTTGACGTTAGCATAATTCTCCAAAGGCAGATTTTTAAAGCTCTCCAGGATATTGCATTTGGGGTATTGGGAATATCACAAGCTAGGTAATCTTGATTGGGGATGACAGTCCCTTTACCCTGTCAACATGCTATTTTTACCCAGCTCTTTGCACATTATTGCCCTCAGGCAACCCAATCCTGTTTTATCTCTTCTACCTTCCTCAAATAATTTCTCATGATTAAAACATGCATTGAGGGTTATCTGCCTGGATCTCGGGCCGAGTGCACACGAACACGGACACATCTGATACGTGCTTGTCTCGGCTTTGGTCTTTTATCCGTTCTGAGTTTTAGATCCCAAAACAGAGCTTATCTCCAAAAATGCACAGATTTGAAAATGTCGGTCTGTGTTATAATGTTAATGTGGAAACCAGAACATTTCGAAATGCCGTGATGCCAAGTACCAGGCTGTCATTCCAAGAAAATTTGAGACTCTTTGTTTGGTTTCACACTCTGTTGTGTTTATGCTTCCAATAATGACGTTAAATTGCTCCGTCCTGAAGGAAACATCAGGATCTAAAAATTTTTTCCCACCGCTTCTGTTCAGCAACTTCACTTTCTCCTCTGAGTTTTCAAAATGGGGCGACTGTCGCTGGAAGAGGCGTCTAATGACCCGTGGAGACGACCCACCTCAAGAACAGGGTCAGACCTGTCCATAAAACTCTGTGAAAAACGTTTCTGTGCGGGACGAGCGATTAAGTGGCTGACACATTCATACGTGCTCCTCACTACCGACTGTCAGAATCTCCCACCGCTGACAGAAACCCTGACCTGAGGACGAAAGAATCCTCAAAACCCGTCCTGGATGTTTTTATGTATGTCTATGTATTTATAATATTATCATCAGAACCAGAACTATTTTAATTTTAACAGTGCTTATCATTAAATTAGCCGAACCTCAAGCTTTAGCTTTGAACCTTTTGTTCACAGGCTGTAAAATCTGCAGCCTCACCTGTTCCCCTGCCGACAGCTGCTGACTTAAAAAAAAAAGAAAGATGTTTAAAAATGTCTGACGTCTCTCCTTTCAACTTTAAATTGCCTCATTTGCTGTATTTCATTTTCGTCAGTGGCCTGTTTGATGAATTTCATTCTTTCATCTCGATAAATAATAAATGTGAAATGACAAATGTGAAATTTGTTACAGATTATTTCATTTCTGTCCTGTGAATGTGTTCTCTGATGCAGCAGCTCGGTGTGGAAAAATGTAATTTTACTCATCATTTGTCAGAGCTTTCATGCCGGCCCCCCGCTGCTCGGGCTGCATTATCCAGCTATGTGCAGAAATGATGTTTTTTTTTTTTTTTTAAATAGAAAATGCTGCTTCACTCTGTCTCGGCTCCAGTCTGAGTCTTTCTGTCGATTTAAAGGAGGAAATAGCGATTGAAAATTTAAAAACGTAGCTTTTAATAGCGTCAGAGCTGACAGTAAAATCGTGGCTTGACCTGCCCCTGCTTTCCCACATCTTTTTATAAACAGCTTGACACCGGGATCAAATGAGTCAACGGGTTTTGTGTAAAATGTTGGAGAAACGCGGGTTGAACACAGGTCATTCGTGGATAAATTGGGGGGGTTAAATGTAAAGAATAATAACAGTGCTTAGGCAGAGGGTGGCAGACTGACCTGACAGCAAACGTGTGAAAGATTGCAGCTTGTGAGACTTCCTCTAATGATATCTCTCCCTATTAGTCTCAAAAGCAGAAAAGGTCACAGCACGAATTCACATCCTGTATATTTCAACAGGATACGAGAGGCAAAAAAATGATTGTACAATGCATGAAAAATGAAGAAATGATGAGAAAAATCTAAAGAGGCCACCTCACCTTTTAATAACAGCCTTCTGTCCGTTTCCCCTCTTGCTTTCTGTGCAGATAATGTTTATAGGAAATGTCTCGCAAATGGGACGTGGGCGTTGAAGGGGAACTACTCCATGTGTAAGGCCATACTTCACGAGGAGGTAAGACTTCAGTGTGTGGTGTTTGTGTGCATGTGCCCTGATTAATGAGGCTTTTCATTAAGGCCCTCACTGCATGAAATGACTCTGTGTGTTCATCAAAATCCAACAACAAAGGCAAGGTTAGCAGAGGAAGATGAGTGCTGCACTTGTTTACAGTAAACATGGACTCAGGGTTTGGTTTCTCTGAGCCTGCAGCAGTGAAATGATGCTAAAAAAGGCTAAAAATACTATGAATGTTCCTCGGGAATGCCCCAGAGCATCACTGGAAGGAATCAGCTTCAGAAGCACAATAATGTTTTGAATTTGCATTTAACAGGGGCTGGCGTTCACTGCGGCTTTAATGTCATTTTACCCGAAGTTGTCGAGGCATGGCTGGTATTTGTTTTTGTTTTTTGTTTTTGTTTTTTTATGTAGGTGGAAGCTTGAAATGTGCTAATCAACCCGCAGCTATTTCTCTTACGCTCATTCTGTGAAATCCTCCAAAGAAGCAGCAGCTGAATCAGTGATTTTTCTGAACAGCGTTGTCTTCCAGCGACGGCAGAAACCTCAGAAAGCAGAGAAAGAGTAGCAGCGCTGCAGTTATGGTCCTGCTGTGCTCCGGATCTTTATTCATTCACATGTTGCCGTTTTTTTGATGTTGTACTGTATTGTGATGTGCAGATGTGATGGTGACGAGCGCTCATTATAATTAGGATCAAGCGGCGGACAAAGCTTTCCGACAGAACACGCTGGCCCACATCAGACTGTAACAAGGAGGCATTTGAAGTATTGTATGTAAAATTTTGAATTACATGGCGAAAGCATGTGGCACGGTATGTTTGTTTTACTCGACCTAACCATCTGCTGAAGATGAATATTGAAGAGTGGAGTTTCCATAAACACTGTAACCCTGTGCAGGTTCAATAATCTCTGTCCGTATGTTTTCTGGTTTCCATTTTAAAGAGGCTCTGATCTGGATCCTTGTTGTGCATCCAGTGAATGAGTCTCTGTTCTCCTTTATTTCTCTTATTGTCAACAAATCCCATGAAAAGACCAGAACCAGCAAAGTGCCCGTCTCCGTCTGCGGCTCCGAGCCTAAAGCCCATTGGTCACAGCAGAACATGTAAATCTTCACACACGTCACATATGAACAATATAATTATTTTTAAATCAGTCTCAGTAATTTCCATAAACAACTTGACTCTGCAGCTTTTAGCGAACATCACTCAACATCACTCTCCAGCAGCGGATTAACACACATTTGCAGCTTCATTTCACTTAACACTGAGTTCAGTTAAAACACATTATAATGTTGGTTTCAGATATAAGGACGATTTGGAGGAACGTGTTACCAAATCAACCTCCCAAACACATATCTCTTTATTTTTTATGTGTTCAAGTGTAAAATGACCGTTTGTGGTTTTTGTGACAGTTTTCTTTTGCTTCTTTGTGCTAAGCTAAGCTAAGATAAACTTCTTAAACGGCTAGAAATTACTTTTATGTACAGCTAATTTACAACAGCAAATCCGTTTTGAGGTAAACGTAACACAGACCACGTTTCCTTTAAACTGCTGAACGTCAGTAAAAGGTTCAGTACCAACCTATTTAATTTGTTTTCCACCAAAATATCCGACGTTGTAGGACGATATCCACTAATAAATGCTTCACTTCATTCAGTGCTGGTGGGATTATGTGCAGTGCCGCCACAACACACCTGGGAAAATAATTTAGTGAAGTATAAATGTGCAGTGCGACTTACAAAGACCTGCAGAGCTGCGTTAATCTCACCCACACTTGTCTCCACTTTTCCGGTTGTTTTGTGAACGAGGGAAACAGACATCAGCGAGCGAAGCACCCGGCAACCGTGAGTCCCTGAAAAATCTCAGGCGTAGGCGGCGATTCAGAGGCTACAGGTGTACGGAAAGAGGGTCTGTCAAAATAAACCACAGTGTGCTCGTGATAACGAAGGAACATGTCGCCCTGTGCAGCAGTGTGGATCGCTGATGTGTCTTTAATAGTTTTTTGAAGCAATGGAGGTTCATGGCTCAGAGGAGTGAGACATATCCACACACACACACACACACACACACACACACACACACACACACACACACACACACACACACACACACACACACAGAGTACTCATTAGCAGGATGAGTTCACTGCTGGTTTTGATCTTTTCATGGGATTTGCTTCTTATTTGCTTCCTCGTCAGTGAGGTTAACAGATGCAGTACAATTGTAGTCATTTGTACTTCATAGATCTGTGAACAGGAGCAAACCATGTTGTGGACTGAGATGCTTCATTTAGCTTTTTCTCAGAGAGACTCTGAGCCTGATGTCCAATCGATCCCTGCAGAAGATGGATATAGAGTGTCTGACCTTTTAAAAATGTGTATTTGATTTTTTTCCTTTTGTAGTCGAAATAAATCACCAGGTGGCAGCGGCGGCGTGATTGACACCGGGGGCTCGAGGAGGGGGGAGTTGAAGTAGCTTCTCTTTAAGGCTCAGGCTGTATTGAACCAGATATTCAGTGGTCCCACTGGGAAGAGAAACTGAGTGGATCAAACACTTATTGGAAAGTTTGTTTGAGGATAGAGATCCTCTTTTCCTTTTGGGACTCGCTGGAGGTTATTTTCTCAAATGTACGATAAGTGTCTTTGTTGTTTCTCCTAGAAGGAGAGAGAGTCGGGTTTGGTTTCGACTCTTGTAGCCCACACATTTTGCGAGACCTCAGGCTAGTGGTGGGCGGGTCTTATATTATCCTCTTGTCGTCCACCCCCTCCTCTCAGGCTCGACTCACAGCTCTGCTATCCATTTTAAAACCTCCCGTTGTCTTGATTTATGTCAGTGTGTATTACAGGCCTGATTCACGTGGTTTTTTTCCAGGTCTAAATGAATTCTCTCTTGTCATATATACATTGGAAGAGTATAGTCGCTGGAATCATTTGTCTTGTCATTCTACCCTTGAGATGATCCCTTTATAGCGTGACTCCTCTGGAAAAGATACAGGACAAAATGTGCAGTCCTTGTTTGGTGAAAAAATGCTGCCGCAGAGGGAGATGACCTGGTAGTTGCATTTAGTTGTGTTTTTTTGTTTTAAAACTGGGACAAAGCACAAGCAATAAACCTAAAGTATGCAGCTGCCAGGACGAAAATACCCACATGGTTCGTTTAAGTCAGACCGATGGAGACCCGTCTGAACTTCTCAGTGTGTTTCTATTAATATATTATTCAACCCTCAGAAAATCTGCCGATCGACTAATCAGTTAATCGACTTAATGCTGCGGCTCCGCTTCAAACAGACCAGTTTGATTGATTTGATTTGATTTGCTCCCTCCACACACACAGCACACAACACAACAATTAGTCAGACAACAAAACGCTCAGTTATCAGTTTGTTAGGAACTCCTGTTCACTCTAAGACAACGGTCCTGTGATAAATCCTCCTTCATGATGGTCGTAATGTTCAGTTTGTGTTGAGGCGTTTCAGAGACGTGCTCGTTCAACTGTGTGATCGCTGCAGTTTGGTGTTGAAGTGTATTAAATTATACAGAGGCCACTTTGTTGTGTAGCACCTTTCAACAACAAGGGAATTGAAAGTGCTTTGCACAGAACATTAAAGAAGTTCAGAGAAGAAACACGACAATGAAAGACACATTTAAAAAGGATTTAAAAATGAATCTAAAACAGAATTAAACTGATAAAACACAAATTAGTACCAGCTTAAAAAGCTGTTGGCTGAGTTCAGAGAAATACAACACATTTATCAAATGACTTCCTCCTACTAACAGTCTGATCAGAGAAGGAATCGTCCATAACTGTGCGTTATTTAAAAAAGAAATCCTCACAGTTTTTAGTTCACTTTATTTTTCCAGAACCTTTAAACCTCCAGGAATAATTAACACAGGAGACGATCTAATGTATTCATGATGTATAAGTTTATAAAAAGGAAACGTTCTGTTTGTCAGAGAAATCTCATAATGAGGAGACTTTAGTTCCACGCTGACAGAGGATCTACTCTTCACCTTCTTCAGAGACCTCTGCAGCTCCCTGACATTTGAAAATAAATAATAAATAAACAGTTTGTGGGTAAAAATGAAGCATTTTTACTTTTATCTTTCACTTAGGTCTAAAATTTGACTCTTAGCAGCGTTTATATATAAATACTGAAGCTTTCAGTGATCATACAATTGGATTAGCTGCTCTCTAAAACAGTTTCAGCACAAACTGAACATTATAACCTTCATGAAGGAGGATTTACTGCAGGACTGTTGTATCAGTTTGCATCAGTTTTAGCCTCAGCCATAAGCAGCTACAGTGCCGTCACTTTCATGCTTTCACATTCATGCAAGTGGAACCGAAGACTTGTGGAATCTGTCCATTTTTACCTGTGGGACTCTAAATCTTCTGTTAGATGGCGAAAGCCGATGCTTTCCAAATAAAGCATCAGATGTACAGTGGCCTGCCAGAGACAACATCCCTTTAGTGTGTGCAGTTAAAAGAAAAAACATTTGGTGCAAGAGGTGAAGAGGTGTGTGACAGGTGTACTAAAGGCAAGAGTGTTTACACCTTTTCTGAGTGGCCACACACTCGAAGGCGAGGTGAAAAACCGGCTGTCGCAACCTCCTGCATCACGCCGCCCCAGCCAGTCTCTCCAAGAACTCCAAGTCTTTTTTGTTTCTTTGTACTTTGGACATAATACGTTGTATAAATGGTAAAGTAAACAATGAAAAGGGAGAGAGAAGCTCAAACCTCACACGTCTGGACAATTGCCAATGTGCCTTGGAAAGTTACAGACATTTTCTGACACGGCTCCTGTCTGCTGTCACGTCAGAGAAGTGTGTGTTGAATCGGGTTTAAGAGGCAGTTTGAAAAAGCACATCTGAAATCTGCTACGGGACAATTTCACAGCCAGGAGAGAGACAGACTGAAAAAGAGCCGAGCAACATTAAACCTACCAACAACCCATAATTCAACTCTCTACAAAAGACCATAACGATGCTTCTGCTCTCTACATTCACAAAGAATATCTGATGTTGTGATGACATAATTGTTTCGTCCTAGAATATGAGAAGACCCCAACGTTTACGTTTTCCTGACAGACGACCTCTTGTGGCTGTTAGAGTTATTACCGTCTGATCTCAGAGGCAGAAAACACAAAACCATGAATGTGATCTTTCCCTAGACCCGAACAAGTAGTGTTCCATCCATCCATTTTCTACCGCTTAATCCGTCAGGGTCACGGGGAGCTGGAGCCTATCCCAGCTGACTGTGGGCGAGAGGCGGGGTACTGGAGTGGTAGTCGCCAGTCAGTCACAGGGCTGACACACAAAAACAGACAACCACACACACCTATGGGCAATCTCCCCACACTGGGAGAACAGACGACAGGGAGAACACGCTCTACACAGAGGAGCCCAGACTGGGATTCGAACGTGTAACCCTCTTGCTGTGAGACGACAGTGCTAACCACTGCACCGCCGTGCCGCCCATAAGTAGTGTTGGTAGTTTAAAACAAGCCGAACTTGATCATGATGATGTGTCCTGGTTTGTAATTTTGTGACCAAACTTGTTTTTCAGATTTCCTCATCCCTGTATTTATTATGAAATCAGTGTTCCTTCATGAATCAGATCAGGAGAGAAGAGTTGGTGTGGTTGACATCAAGACGCCAACACCATCTGTCCACCTCAGACTCAGGAGGAGTTAAGATTTGAGCTGCTGCACCAAAATGTGGTGAATGGGACAGATGATGTGTTTCAGGGTGGGTGGGGCGGGGATTATACATCCCACGTTTAATCCTGGCGTAGACACCAGTAGGTTACATAAATCCACTTGCAGCACAGATTACTGTTGGTAGTGTGGGGGAAATCCGATCACAATGGATATTGGAGTCTCAGACAGTGGTCTTAGGCTCCGTCTCAGAGGAAGATGCTCGAAGTTCTATGTAAAACCTTCAGCTACAGCAGAGGGTCTCATCTGGATCCTGCATATCACAGCGTGTGAGTTCTCACAAGCTGCCCAGTGTTTTGAAACTAGGGGAGGGGCTAGAGGGACGGCGTGGGGTGGCGCAGGCCCCCCTGTAGTCTGACTGGTGCCTCCCCTACAGGAGTCAGAGGGTGACATTCTTGTTGGAAAGTCAAACTGAACAATCACAAAGAGATTAAAAAAAAAAAACACAAAACGACCACAAAGAGACTGAAATGACTACGAAGACAAACTAATTGTGTCCATGTTGTTTGTTGTCATGTCCCTGTGTGAGGGTGAGGGGCCGTTTACACGTCTGTCTCATGATCTGTCCATTGTTGTAAGACGTTCGGTTAAGAAATAGCAGCTATTCATTGAAATTATTAGAGAATATTTCGAGCTGTTTGTTTGGTAGTCATTTACCTAACTGAATGAAGTAACTATTAATAATGTGCAGTTTATTATTGCCAAGAAGCAGGGCTTTAAATGTGAGTCTTAACGTCCCTGCTGTTCGAACACCCGCTCTCGTTCCAAACCACAGCAGGAGGCAGCTCTAAAAAATTGAAAAATAAAAGAGGATTTTCAGTCTTTTAAGTCTCTTCTCTTGTCCGGAAAATACTGTTATTGTAAATCAGAAATACTCAAAAAACTCATGCCGTGTTTTCTTTTTTCCTGCAGAAAAAAGGCAAGATGCACTACCAGATAGCTGTGATCATAAACTTCCTGGGTCACTGCATCTCAATGGTGGCTCTGCTCATCGCCTTCTTCCTCTTCTTGTGTTTGAGGTAAGCGTTGGTCCCATTGCCACCAGTCCACTGATAATCCTAAAGACATCCTTGATGTGACAGAAACGTCGGGATTCTCTAGATACCTCGTTCAAAGCGCGTCTCTTTCTTATTCAAAAAAACCATTTGGTCATGGGATGAAACCTTCCCTATCTCAATCCCACAGATGTAAAAGGGTTTAGACGCCTGCAAAAACTAGGTCACATTTCCCCACAAATGGGAATAATAGACCCATCTCGGAAAACCAAAACAGTCCTGTGGAGGCCTGCTGGGACAACTGGTGGAGGTGGAACGGGTTTCTCTGACAAATTGAAGTAAGCCGTGCGTTAACGAGAGAAAGGTCTTAGCACCCTCAACAGCCGTGGCCGTTATCGATCCCTGAGACGCCCCCGGGGAGTGAGAAAAGCGTGAAAGGGCACAGAGAGGCATAATAAGTAGAAGCTCTACAGGACAGCGTTTATGCACAACCCGGGACAGGGAGGACAAGTGTTGGCCGGCTAAAAATTGCATTAGGGTAGTGAGGGAGTTTGGCATTTATTACTCACCTTCTTCACTCTGTAATGAAATTGAGAACCATTTAAGCGAAGGTTGCTGCTGCCGGTGTGATGGAGAGAAAGGTTGACGCTCCTGGTGTGTGTTGTAGAACTGGAGAGGAAGAGAGAGAGAAAGGGATCACGGTGGAGAGATGAGCGTTGGAAAAATCATTTTAAAAGCAGTGAAATGGCAGTTTGAGTCGATGCATCTTAAGCTTCAGTGATGTGACATGTTTCGGAGTGAAATCCCACTGTATGTTCCAGTTTCAGGCTTTTCTCTCACTGGAGTCCTCAGTGTCCCTCCACATAGAAACACAGGACTCTCCGTGGTAACTTAACTACATTATGGGTTGATATTTTGACTTTGTTTCGGAGAAATCTTCTTTCGTTTTTTTTCTGGTAAAATGGATTCATATGGAAATGGACTCTTTATCCAATCATCACGTGGTCAGCGACACTGATTCAATCACTTCACACAAAATCAAGAAACTAAATGAGGGAACTTCAGAGGAAGCAGCCATAAACCTGTCAATGTATAAATCTAAACCTTTGAACTGAACGAAACAATTCGGACCCTCAAAGTGATGCTTGATTTCATCTCTCTGACACAAGGCACACTACCTACTTCACTTCCTGTTGCACAGCTGGAACCCGGGTGGGCCTGTGCCTGTGCTCCAGGTGAACCCTGGCCCGGTTGTGGAGCAGAGCAATAACAACTCACCTGGTTGTCACTCACAATGCCCTGTAGGGGGCGCCTTTGAAATTTCTGTAACCAAGTGCCCTGTGGCAGATTTCTTATGGTTCTGTTTAGACTCTCACAGCACTTGGTTAAAGTTAGGGAAAGATCCTGGTCTGGTTTCATACACTTTCCTGAACTTTAACCTAACGGATGTTTATTTCTGCCTAAACCATAGACAGGACTCTGGATTCAAACCTGGTCTCTGGTGCCACAGTCCTCCATCCACCCTGGTCACCTCCTGGAGACTCCATTAATAAACATACAGCTTCATTCATTCACAAACACGTTATGTTTCTTACAACACAGACTTGCTGTTGCTGTTCAGTTGTATAGAAATGTAATTGGACGTAGAGTCTGTGTGAGGACAGTAACACTGAATATGCATGAAAATAAATGGAGCTTTATCTTTTTGAAAAGTAACTCTTCTCTGTGCATCTTCGTAAGCTGTCAGTATGACTCTCAGAGGAACTTGATCAAATTTAACAAGCTGGAGGGGAAGCAAAGTAATTTTCCATCTGCAGACGACGGTTCACCTTCACCCACACCTGCTTCACCTGTGCTGTTAGATCAGGAAGAGGAAGAAATGAGTTAATCAGCCAACGGAAATCCAAACACACACCTCTGACCCGTGATGTCAGCCACCGGCTGCCTCGACACGATGTGATGGGAGGGGTCCGCTGGTCAGATGCTTTTATGCCTCTGAGTGTGAAACACAGACACAAAAAGAGGATTTTCATATTTAATACTTCACTGTATATTTTACTTCACTGTGTCCTGTGTGCAGCAGTGCTGGGCTCTCCTCTTCATTAACACACATCAGACTGTCCGTGCTGGACCCGCGGGCGGGATGCCAAAGGAAGTGAGGTCACGCAGCGTAATGAATACGCCTGTTTGAGGAAACCCGTCCTCGCTCTGCTTCTGGCTCTGCAGTCGCAGCCTTTGTGTTTGTGACAGAGTGGGGAGGAAATTCACTGATTAAAGCATAAGTTTAATTATTCTTTTTACTTCTGTGTAATATTATAATTATTCCAAACTGTATTATTTTTTAGCAGCATTTCTGTGCAGCTGTTGTTGTGTTAATGAGGCTCTAACCCACTTTCTTTAACCAGCGTTCTGCTTAATGAAAATGTAAAAAGCCACGTTATGACAGTGGTAAATGTTTGCTCGTGCACGTCTGCTCAGTCAGCACAAAGCCAGTGCAAGTGACACCCATTAAGAATTGATGCATGTTGAAAAATAAATCATGTCATTGATGGTTGGCAGAGGGAGGAACAGCCTTTGCTGGTGAGCGAGTGACAGCGTCACTACAGTGACTGAGCTCTGCTCTGTCCGTTAACCGAACGGTGTGCTTCTATTTCCGACTGCTCGCTCTGAGGCAGTTGGGCAGATTTTAATTGTATCCTAAGGTCGATTTATTTACAGCATTAAAAAAACATCAGGCGTTCGGGACATGACACAACCAAGAGAGCAAACAGTGGGAATGAAATGTTACTTCATATTATATTAGGAGAGAGAGCACTGGGGAATGATGGGAGGCTACATTTCTTTATTATTAATATTCATCATCTTCATTTTCCGTTTTCCTGTGATTACCGTACGGGTGATCTCGTAGTTGAGAAACACTGTGAGTTTAACGTCTTTGTTTAAAATACAGCAGAACACTCAAACTCAGCAGGACGAGATATTTCATTCAGACGTTTCCCACCAGTTCGGTCACATGTTTGCTTTAACATCATCCTGCTTTTTTAATTTTTCATCTTTCCCCTCAGTGTGAAATCGGGAGCACAGCAGGAGAGATGGATGAAAAAGAGGTGTAAACCTCTCAGTTTACCGTCCTCTGTTCTTCTCACAGGAGCATCCGCTGCCTGAGAAACATCATCCACTGGAACCTCATCACCGCCTTCATCCTGAGGAACGCCACCTGGTTCATCGTCCAAATGACCATGAGCCCCGAGGTGCACGAAAGTAACGTGGTATGCTGTTTTGTTTTCTTTACTACAGACAGATAAATGTGATGCAGCATAGGTCCAGAAATCTGACTTGAAAGACTTTATTAGTAAATCTGAAAATCATAGAAAAACAACTATACCAAGATAATGTCATACAAAGCATTTCAATACGGTTTAAAAATGTTTGGTCGTAAAATTAAATGCAGTACTTTTGAGAAAATGAAAGATGGATTCTTTTTGTAGGTGTGGTGTCGCCTCGTCACCGCCTCGTTCAACTATTTCCACTCCACCAACTTCTTTTGGATGTTTGGCGAGGGCTGCTACCTCCACACCGCCATCGTCCTCACCTACTCCACCGACAAGCTGCGCAAGTGGATGTTCATCTGCATCGGCTGGTGTACGTGCACTTTACGTTTCTCCTCAAACAGCCTGCACAGGTCAACTCTCCCGTGTCTCTGTGTGTTAGGGAGAAACAGCTAGAATAACTCTGTCTCTGTGTTAAGAAGGACACCTACAAACACATCTGAAGCTCCTTAATTAACATGTTTTTATGTTGTTTGTTTAATCCAGACTCGAACAGAAACGTAAGAGAGACTAAATGTGGTTTTACAGGGAGCTATGTGTCACTTTCAATCTAATATTTGGTTATAATTCAATTAAATGCACATTTCTTAGAAAGTTTCACAACTAAAGTACAAAATCAGCTGTGTTGGTTCTTCCAATGATTTATTAACCTTCTGAATCCAATAATTACAGCTCATAAATGGTTTATAAACTGTAGCTGATCTTAAAGTGGTTTGTTCTTATCAAACTCTTGGAAAGAAAGCAAATACGTGAATTTTCCAAAAATGTCAGTTTCACTTCATTTTCTAACTCGAGTCACTTTTCATCCCAAAATAACAAACTGAAGGTCAGATACTATTTACCCGACAAACCTTCGACAAGCGTTTGACTTGATGGAAGTACCAGGATTTCATGTGGCAGCTGGGAAATGCATTGGTGTGGAGTTCACTAACACCCCGCTTCACACTGTCAAACTAAACTAGGTGCTGTTGAGATTAGGTGTATTGTGCCAGCTGGATTACATTTCCCCCAGGGCAGTGTGAAGCCTCCGTGTGAAGAGGAGATGGCAGCACATTTCACGACGGCCGTGAAAAAATAAATAAGATCACATTTTATTTGCTTCCTTTAGCTCCGACTCTCTGGCTTTGAGAGCTGGAATATTATTAAGACAGCAAGGTCTGGACAAGAGATGGAAACAACAAGGAAAATTACAATTTTCAAGTGATCGGGGGCCGTGAGGGCAGATTTCCTGGGGTTTAACACAGCAGTGAGGACAGTATATTGCTAATGAAGTGGAAAGTTTCCAGAGATGTGGGGCTTACATGTATGTGACGTGGCGACTGGCAAGGTCTTGCTTGCGTGCTCCTGTTAGCGTCATTTAGATGTGATTAATATGTGTTTGTCTGCCTTATTACACTCTTATAAGTCGCTAAATCAGGAGATCACTTTGCATTATATCAACCAGAGTCCAGCTTTTCATTCATTCACAAAGAAATATTCAGCTGGTGACAAGTCTTGGCTCGCATCTGTGGATCACAGCACACAAGCAACAATTGCTTCTGACAGGGCTTGGCAGGCGCTGGTGCTACGCTGAAAAAAAAGACAAGGATTTCATATTGCAGCGTGAAATCCCTGGAGTGGTATTTTGTGATTTGAATAGCAGAGAAAGATGAAAGAAGTATCTGTCACTTTGTCTTTTTCTCTTTGTTTGTTTTCTTTTTGCCTCACAGGTATACCATTCCCGATAATTGTGGCGTGGGCCATTGGGAAGCTCTACTACGACAATGAGAAGTAAGACCTCTGATGAAAGATTCTTCTTAGACGTTCAAAGTGACTGAACTTGTTTTCTTCACTCTGAAAATAAACCACAGGGGAAAAATCAAACTGTATTGCATTAAGGACTCATTACATTACACACGTGCTTTAATAGTATAGTGATTTTTGGACTGTGTGGTATCTTAAAGGGTTAAAGTTGCTGTGGAAGAATTTCTCACCTCTGGCCAAAATGATACCGAGCACTCTATAAGTCATATTTTGGATAAATCGCTGACTGGAAAACATGTTGAATCCTGAAATCGGAGGAGAATTCCTCATGAAAAATTATGAGTGACAGTATAAATACTTCTGCCTGTTCGAACAAACCATAACTGATTGCTCTCATTGATATTTCAGGTGCTGGTTTGGGAAGCGAGCTGGTGTCTACACAGACTACATCTACCAGGGTCCCATGATTCTTGTGTTAGTGGTAAGAGTCTGTTCCACATCACCTGCTCATACAGTTTGTCTTCATTCACTTGACAACCTGCACGAAAAACAGGGATTATTTTAGACTCTGGGCTGAAAAACATGTACGAACTCCAAGGACTTGTTCATTTTTGTTTGTACCTGTCAGGAATGATCTCTAACACGGGGTCATTTCCACACCGCCAGGTTTTTATGTCATTATTTCATCACGTATTAAATATTCTGAATTTGTGTGTGTGTCACTTTCACCGAAAAGCTCTCTCATCTGCATCCAGCTCCACGTTCAGGAGCTCTCCTTTAAAATTACAGCTGAAAAGAAAAATAATAAATCATCTTAAACTGGACATCGGCCATCTGGAAGACCTCTCCTTCAGCGTTCAGACGCAGCTGTGTTATTCTGACTCCTCCTCGCCCTGCTAACAATCTTTTTTGATGCTCGACTCTCAGCCCTTCAGCAGGGCTCGTGTGAATGATCCAGCAGATTTTACAGATTGGCCGGGGACTCAGCCCAGCTCCTCATACAAGCTTTAGTCATCTCTCGTCTTGACTACAGTGACTCCCTCCTGGCTGCGCTGCCAAAATACTGTCCTCAGTCCCTTCCTACATGCATGCCCTCAAACTCTGACCACTACCTCTGGTAGAACTCCCCTCGCTGCAGCACTTTGGCCATTTCTCTGCTCAGCCTCGACTGTTTTCGCCCTGCTGGGACTCCGGTGGTGGAGTGACCTTCCCATCCTCGTCGGAAACAGCACATTCCCTTATCTTCTCTTCGTAGTTGAAAAAGTCATCTCTTCAAGAGGCACTTTATATTTCTGTCGCTCCCCTGCAGCACACATCTGCCTCCTTCAATATCTCCATGCTACTTTCACTGAAAATTCTCCAGTCTTGCTTACAATAGCATGTTCTCTGAGGCTTTTATCTCTTTGCTTAGCACTTCATCCTGCAGGATCATTGTCAGGTCACCAGAATATCTGTGGTATCTCCTGTCAGGGTGCTGTGGTTGTGAACTTTCCGTGCCTTACCATCAGTGGCTTTTAATGTCAGAAACAAAGAGATGTAGTATAACTGATAAATACAGGATGTTTTTAAAAATGTTATCATAAGCACTAATGCATGGGGTTAGTGAAGACCAGCAGAATGGATGGTTCTTGAAAGATTGCCATACATCTGTTCAGGCCAAGGTCAGGTCAGCCGGCCCTGGAAAGTATTCCTACGGCTATTTTTGTTCCCATGTTACATCGTTCACACCTATTGCACGAGTTATGGATTTTGTCATTCATCATTAAAAATGCATATATATATAGATAGATATCTATCTATCTATATATATATATATAGTTAAACACACACACAGGAAATAAAGTGTCAATACTTAGTGATGAAACTAAATTCAAACTAAAAGTAAATATAGTCATGCAGAATGGTCCATCTCAGTGTGTTCTGCTATTATATACAGTATTTTATTTGATCATCTTCATCATCATCATCATTATTAATGAATAAACAAATAAGCATTTTAATGTTGCAGCTCAAGGTGAAGCTTATTTTATATATTTATGAATATGTATTTACAGTTTAATCGCCAAGGCCAGCGTCAAACAACATACACCAAACTTCAGAGAAAAATACTGAAATTCATCGTAAATGATCTGGATCTGACCCAAATTTAATGTTTTTTTTTTTTCCTCTGGCCCTTGGCTCATCCCTCCACCAAGTTCAGTACAAATAGTTTCACCAGTTTTTGCGTAATCCTGCTAAGAGATAAACAAACCAGCAAAACAAACACGGGGGAAAACATAACCTCTATGCATGAGAGACAAAGATGCACTGTATTATTTATGAAATCATCATATGTTTTGTATGTAAAATCTTATTTAAGCAAGTAACTGTATCTGCACAAATCTAGAATCCAGGAGTAAAAAGTACAATATTTTCATCTGAAATGTAGTAAAGTAAAAAAAAAAGACAAAAATAAAGTAGAAGTACCTCATAAATGTACTTCAGTACAGTATTAAATGAGTAAACTACTCTCCACCTCTCACTTCACTGAAGGCAGCAACAAACATGTATTAATCCGCAGCTGAAAATAGTCCCCAGCATCGTCCAGCTTTTTTAGGTCATTACTGAGCCTTTAAAAAAATGAGGCCTTTTAAAAGATTGCTGTCAGTTCTGCTGATAGGGGACATAGATACTGTTGATTACAGTATTTTGTTAATCCCAGTGGGAAGTTGCAGAGTCAAGTCACACTCGAGGGAAAAGATGAGAAACAAATACAATTAAAACCATGACTAATAAACAATCAACTAGAATATAATTAAGACGTGTCTGTGTCTGATTCTCCGGCTTCTCTTCTCAGATCAATTTCATCTTCCTCTTCAACATCGTGAGAATCCTGATGACCAAACTGCGAGCCTCGACCACATCGGAGACCATCCAGTACAGGTGGGTGCAGTGTAACCCAGCTGTTACCTGCAAGAAAGAAACTCAAGAGACAGAACTTTTCAGATACTCCTGTATGTACACACTATGTTTTACACTTGATTGGTGGAGTGTGGTGAGGGGATACAAGAGGGTCTTTCCCTACAGTCGCACGGTGCTGCTGCCTCTGTCTAAAACACAGCAGTGCCTGTAGACATAGACGCTCTGTCATGGTTGTCTGATCACTGTTCTGCTCGTCTGCAGGAAAGCTGTGAAAGCGACTCTGGTGCTTCTCCCTCTCCTGGGAATCACCTATATGCTGTTTTTTGTCAACCCGGGGGAGGATGAGATCTCTCAAATCGTCTTCATATATTTCAACTCCTTTTTGGAATCCTTCCAGGTATGGCTTATCTGGGAAACCGCAGATAAACAGAATATAATGTCATCTATGTGTGGGAGTTTTGTTTTTTGTTTTTTTATACAAAGACTCAGTAATTGTTTTGAGTGGACATCAAAAATAACTGTTCCTCTGCAGAGATGATTGAATGAATGTAACGTGTGTGATAAGCTGCTGAGTGTGCGATTAAAACGGGATCAGGGCGTTGATGTTTTGAATGCCCTCTTTTCTGATGATGCTTTGTTCCTCTCTTTATCTCCCTCCTGCTCTCACACAGGGTTTCTTTGTCTCAGTATTTTACTGCTTCCTAAACAGTGAGGTAAGCAGATTCACATCCGCTTATTGATCTAACATTTTGTGTTTCCCCAGCTTCAGACACTTATTTATATTTTACCTCTTCGGGCACTTCCACTCTCCCTTTTGGTGGCTGTTGCTATGTGTTATGGCAGAGAATTGAGTGATAGACCTTGAAGCACTTATATTTAGGGCACAATTAAGACTTGTCATGTACCAACATAAGTGACATCACTTTCTACGCTTTATGACAGTGTCAACCCTAATTTGGCTTCACGGAGAAATCAGGGGTGAAACCCGCTCAAAATAGCACAGAATTATGAATATGCATGCATGCAGAAATTGTACTTAATGTTTCATGTGTGGTATTATTATCATTTATATTAGTGGTAGTAGTAGTAGTAGTAGTAGTAGTAGTATTATTGTGTGCAGTACCATTTTTTTAAGGTTTCCTGGGTTATTTTGAGACATGATTTGTGTTCTGGGAGATGGAAATATGTGAAAACACTTAATGTGCCACAAGTGCACAATTTAGAGAAAGAGAAGTAAAAAGACATGCAGTATGTTCATACACAAAAGCAGACATATACCACTATGTACATCCTAATCATACACCTTGACAACAGTAATTATAATACATCACCTGATCAGTAACGGTTCCCTTTGCTCAGTCTCTCCAGATGTTTCCTAATGCAAACTAATGCAAACAGTTATTTCATAGTTCAGGTTTTAACTCTGTACACAGAGCAGAAAACAGATAGCAGTCGTGAAACAGATGTTGCAGAAGAGGTTGATAAGCTGTAGGCTCACACACTGGCTCTCCCCTTAAATCAAGAATAAATAGAACTAAGAGTCTGCAGCCATGTTAGCAGCACTGTGAGCTCTGTACTCATGTAGCATTCACATGCTCCTCTGATGGTCCCGTTTCCCGATTTGGGTCGTTCTTCCGACTTTGGTGTGGCCGTGTCCTTTTAAGTCAGAATGTGGAAACAACATGGGCGATACAAAGAAGACATGTTGTATTTTTTTGCTCAGAGCTGAGAGCAAAGGAAACAGATCAGATGAGCCATGATGTGATTAAATGACAGCAATCAACGGTTAAAACCTAAAACCACATTACAAATTAAATGTTTGCAGAATATTTATATGCAATATGTGATTTTGCACCATTAACCAACTAATCAGCAACTATTTTGACAACTGATCTTTATTTGTCATTTTTTAAGCAAAATGCACAAAACAAAAATGTCTTGGCTCCTTGAATATGAAGATTTCCCTCCAAATCAAAGACTTCAAACTACTGATGACAAAAAAACTGAAAGTCTCTCACGTTGAAAATCAAAACTCTTCAAACTTTGGCAGAAGATTTTGTGTTGACCTCATCACTTACAATAGGAAGCAGATTGAGAAAATAGATTTTTAGGGCTTTTGAAGTGGACAGCTTTTAAAGTGTCTGTTAAATTAGCCACCCCATCATGCTCTCCAAAGTTTCGATCAATACCATTTGGGCTTTAACTACAACCTGTGAAATATCTGCTGATGCCGCTGAATAGACCCTAATGGTGCCACTGGAGCTAGAAACTCGGAATAAGTATAATGATATTACCACTTGACCTTTTCAGCGTGACCGTGTGGATATGTTAAACGTTTAGGTTTAATGGAGGCAACCTGCCGGTGTGTCAGCTGAATCATAATCTGTTGTTTCAGTCAGTAACATCCAGCTCCAGAGCCTAACATCATATCACAGAATGACCACAAGTTATTCCTCGAGTAGCATGTGGATGTAATATCAGCAGACTGCTGGCCTTTGGTTACCGTCCCACACTGTGTTCGCCAGCTGGATGATGAATGTATATCTCATCATGAAGCGTGTTGTAGCTTCGATGAGGGGCTTAACCATGTGTAGCTTGCAGAAGATATTGATTTAGTGTTTTGTTATAGGCTGAGAGTAGCAGAAAAGCAGGGGAGAGAAATAAGACAGATGAACAGAGAAAACCTGCGGTCACATTCAAGACCAAAGGAAAACGTTCAGCATTAAAACGTGTGTAAAGGATTAAATGATCTTACTTTGGGCCAGAGGACACAAACCAGACATTATGCTGGTTTGTACGCTGACGAGCTGAGCTGTAAAGTATTTTAGTGTAAAAATAAGGTTTTGGTATTTCATGTGGATCAGCATTTTAGATTAAAGCTCTTCCTGTGAAACTACATAGTGATTACTGAGGGCATATACAGAAGTGGGACACATGGGACAATTGATTTTGGGATGGGGACGGAGAGCAGAGGAACCCGTTTTAATCATCATTAAAATGATGTATGGCATGTTTACAAAATACATTAAATTAATGAATTGGAGCTGTAAATTCAGTTTTACTTTTCAGAGACTGATTCATACTGAAGCACATTTCTGCCTGGAAAATAAAAAACAAATGAGAAGTTGAAGTTAAAATTAAAATCTTCATGGAAACTCAAAGTCAAAAGTATGAGAAAAGCCCAAATTTCTTAGTAAAGTCATAATTTTGACTTAATAAAAAACTAAAAACCATTAACATGATAGCAGTTTTATGCAGTCTGGCCTTTCTGTTACAAAGACTCCATATTCTTCTCCTTTTGTGTTGTTTCATGATTTTTAGTACTGACTGACTGACTGGCACATCCTTGATCATAATTCCTCCGGTTTGTTGTTGACAGGTGCGTTCGGCTGTGAGGAAGCGGTTCCACCGATGGCAGGAGCAGCACTCCATCCGGGCCAGGATGACCCAGGCCATGTCCATCCCCACTTCACCTTCACGGGTCAGCTTTCACAGCATCAAGCAGTCCACGTCGCTATGAGAGGCAAAACCAGCTTTGTCCTACATATGTGCTGTGGGAGAAACCTCCAGCTGCTGTTGTCATCATTTTCTGCCTCATCACTGGAGGACACTGAAAGACTAGAGAGCAAGAGAGGGAGAGACTGCATCAGTCTCCCAAACCTCAGGAGGGACATTATACATTAGACATTCTAGAGAAAATGGATGGGGACGAGGAATAAGGACACTGCAGACTTTGTGAAACGAGAGGTTAGTGGATCAAAAGATGCACGTGACCAAGCTGAGTTTGGATGTGAATGTATAGCACTCCATATTCTTTTATGTTTGCCTGCCCTAGAAATTCTCTGTTTCTCTGTATTTCTGCTTGCACACTTTTATTTTTGCTTTCTTACATCAGCGGGAACTCGGATCTTGTGCCACTGGACTGCACTGAACTGGATTTCACTCCAGTGAACACTGGACTCAAATGCTGCAGGGGCAGTGACTAAGTTATTATAATGAAATTTTCAGATTTTATTTTCATTTTTTTCTAATTTTATTTTGTTGTCACAAACAAGTGTCTGATCTTAGTGTTTGTGTTAATTTGGTGTTGTGCTATCTTCCTCTGTTGTCAGTCAGCTTGGTGCAGTCGTGCTTCTTTCATCAACTTTCCAGGAGGGTTAAACACATTCCACACGTTCTGCCTGAAGAGTTTTGTTCCAGAATAACGTGTCTACCATGAACACATCTGTGGCATTTACTGCTGTCACTAAAGTCAAACACATAATAGGCTTCAAATTTGTTTTCCTTTTGAGAATTGCTTTATTACATGTCCAGCAGGGACAATGCAACGTTGTCATTCATTTAAAGTCTGTTTTGGGGCCACCTGATGAATGTAAGCCCAACGTTCCATCTCTTTTATCTCTGTTTTTGGTCTCTACCAGCTCCTGAAGGAAATACCTGGCTGTGTACAGGTGTTGTGTACAGGGTTGTTTTTTTTTCTTTACAGCTTTTCAATTGATACCTAAAACCGACTGAGATTTAACCAGAAGTTGTGGCCTGGAAATCCAAAACAATGATCTGAAAGACTCAGAGTGGTGCAGCTTTAATTCAGGCTCCACTCTAGTTTTTCTTCATGTCTAGTTTAAATACTGATCAGTCACAATACACGACATACAAAGACCGTTGGATGTGTGGAAGCTCTAGAAAATAAGAGGAACAAGAGTTGAGAATATTTTTGTCAAACTCCCACAGTATTTACTTTCACTCACAAATATA
>JBBMJY010000014.1:16236802-16316832 GCA_037833715.1 Toxotes lorentzi | reverse complement strand
TGTGTATATATATATATATATATATATATATATATATATATATACACACTTTATATATTTATATGTCCAGTTGGTAAATCAGCCTCGATTATATTATTGGGAATGATATTATTATATTATTCACCATTATATAACAATATTTTTTTCACATTGTTCCTACTGGTCTTCTGTTCATACTATGGTCGATATGATGGTGAAACAGGTGTTAAATTACATTCTGTGTGGTACTAAAAGGCCTTAAAGTCTTACATTTGACGTGAAGAGCGCCTTTCAATAGCAGTAGCAGTATTTCCAGTTTAACTACCGGCAGCACCTTTATAACAGCCTGTGCCTAACAAGTGCAGAATTGACATTGCACTGTGTTTTGGAAGACAATGCCCTCCTGTGGTATCTTCTTTTGAGCTTTTATGCCGTTTCTTATCTGCCCTTTACTCTAGTGGTGAGTATGAGAAATGTCTCCCGCCTACCAGCGATCAACACACACACACACACACACACACGCACACACAGCACTTCTATGTTTGTCAGACTCAAATCCGAGGGAGCGGAGCTAGCCGCCATTTTCTAAGCGTCTCTCCCTAAAACGAGAGAAAAAGCCCCGCGACAAACTACCATTTGGATTACGTTTTGCTTACTGAGAATCGGAATTTTTGGTAAAGGATTGCCGCAAAATCGCCTACATTTGAAGTAATTTGGAGTAGAAAGGACTGTTTCACGGCCTTGCCTTATATTCGCCGTAGCGGCGAGGCGAGCTAGCTGGCGAGCAAGGTGTAGATCGTTGATTCGCCCATTGCCTGAATCCGGAACGAACCCGAGCGGCTCTGTGAACCGGGCCCCTTTCGGCAATCTGGCAGCATTTTTGGATTAATTCATGGCAGAGTGATCGAATCCAGCCGCGTTTTTTGTGTTAGCACCTTTGGTTTTTTCCACCAAAAACTGCAGGGGATTGTTGCCGAAATTCCCTCGGATAGTGCAACCTCGTCACGTGGTAGGTTCCTCCTTTTTCTTTGTTAGCGAGCTAGCTAGACTGGCAGGGTCTACTCCCAACTTCTCCGCTTTAGACATATCTGCAATAACGCTACGTACTATTCAATTACCCACCAGCTAATGTACCCAAGTAAAGCCAACTACGGTCATCATAGAGTCACAATAGTCTGCATATATCTATTTCCTTAGTCTAATTGCAATGCACACCATGTCTGCACTGTGCAATAGGTCTTTAAGCGTTGTTTAAAATAAGTTGTGATCTGTAACGAGTGACTGTGTCATCCTATCGTGCACAGAATATAGACGTTTCCTATATTACAGGACCTGGATTTAACTCTCACGTTGGTGCATGTGTTATCGTGGCTTTTAACGTATAATATATATTACTCTGGGCGTTATTGACTTAAAACTATCACTGAGTTGAGCGTATATTACGTCGCCAGTGACTGAAATGTTTACTTGGCTAATGAGTTTTGCGTAAAGTCAAAAGGCGACTTTAGTCAAAAAACAGAAATCACTGAGTTGCGATACTGAAACGAAAGCTTCAAAATGAGACATAATGTGAAGAGGGTAGGTAGCGTTTTACTGCAGTTGGCTTATGAGACCCGCACGCTAGCTTGCGAGCAGGTTGTGTTTCATCAGCAGCTTTCCTCGGCTAACGTTAGCCAACAGCGAAGCGCATTAATTTGCACGCAGTGTCTGGAGTGACATGGTCTAACGAGACATTTATCTTTCGATTCTTGTGAGTTTAGTTAACGTCGTGGTCCGTTGCTGCTTTTTTTTTTCCTGGCACGGCTCAGTGATACAAACAGACGGATCTTGTACGGCTTTCCGCTGAAGCTGCTGAGAATGAACGATTATGAAATAACGTAATAACACTTGAACGCACCCAGGACAGAACCGCCAATCTGTTTATATGTACAAATGTTTTTGTAAACACCAGGAAGACATTTTGGTGATTACGTTATGGTTGCCTAACGCTGGATGTGGACATTTTTGTCGCATCTCTAGGCGGCAGTTTACAGATGGACCGTTGTTATAATGCATGTTAACTAAAGTTCTACATTTACAAACGTTAATTAATTTCCCCCCTTTGCAGCATGCACACGTTCGGTGTGTTTGGAACGGAATGGGCGGTTTTAGGTAGATGAATTGCATTGCATAATCTGCTTCGGAAATACCAACATGGCGTAGTGCGCGCTGACTAGAAACTGCGGTGAAATACTGAGCCCCCATTCATCTGACCCTGCAGACGATCCGCGGAGATGCAGCTCGCTTTTATCTCTTATTTGAAGGCAGGCTTTAAAAAAGAAGTTTGAAGTGGATATACAGGTAGTTAGTGTTGACGAAACGTTAACCACTGAAATAATACTTAACCACGTCTTTGTTGTTGTCTCTATATGTTTAATTTTATCATATTCCTGCTAATAATATTTGGGAAATTGGGAAGGTTTAATAGGTTCAGCTGAAATTGACACAGGAACCCTGTCAGGATGACATCATGTGCTTTGGACTAATACTGGGGCCTAAATCCACCTACTTACACTGCCTGTGTGGAACCCTGCTGCACACTGATTTACCAGGGCACATGTAGGGCAGTGGGGTTTGGACAATTTGCATTGGCTTTTCCTGTTTCTTGTCTCATCAGAAATTAATTCCAAAGCTTATTCTTTAACGTAGAGCCGTGTATGTCAGCAATAATGAAGTCTTGTTCACACACGCATGGGTATAATGGGAATTATTTATTGGCCTGGGATTTTGTTCAGATATGTGCGTTATTCCATGTATATTGTTAGCGTCTCACACCCCAAGGTCAAGGCATATCATTCTTTTTAAATCTTTAAAAAGGTCCTCTGTAGACAAACACATACTGATTGCTGTGAACTGTATTATATTTTCTGGAATTCTGTGAGAGCTAAGTAAATGATCAGAAAGATACAAACATTTTGATCATCCCAGATGTTCCTTTCATTCACCTGAAGTGTTTTTCCTGGTTCCTTCGTAGGATCATTTTTAGAAACACTCGCAGCCAGCAGGTCAGCAAAATGTCAATGAGTCACCCTTTCATTTGATTAGGCCTTTAACTAGATTAGTTGTAGACATTCACTTGGTTTGTATTTGAGTCAGTATGTTGGGCCTGTTATTAAGCAGTGGTATTAGTGCATTTTCATTATTTTTGGTGTCAAATATTTGAGAAATGGTACTTTCTTTTTGGGTGGTGGTTTGTAATTTTCCACTCACTCCAAAGGCTTACAGAACCTGTAGTGCAAGTATTTCAGTTGTATATTGTATCGTACATAGGTACAGCCCGCCTTTATGTTACATGTCACTTAAGAAATATTATATAATATGGAGAAATATGTAAAAACATTTTTTTTGTTTTTTTACTGGTATCAAAGCATGTTTTTGAGTCCACTTGCTCTTGACACTGAACTGTTGTATTTTATATATAGGTTTCCCTAAACATATTTTAAGGATATGAAATTTACTTTCATTCCTTATTTGATTGTTTTCTGAATAATTGTGAGTGCCCTCCTTAAATCCGTATTAAAACATGTGCTATGTGGTGTCTGTCTTTGTTTACACTGTGTAGTCTTGGATCCATGTCTGTGCAAGGGCAAGAATGTTACCTGTGAATTGTTGATAGGAAAATATCTCCACCCAGTACCCTCCCACACTAACAAAAATCAGAAATCAATGTAGTGTGATTTTTTTTTTTTAATGTATGCTTGAGTTTATTAGACTAATGTGTTTAACTGTTTTTGTCTCCCCTCTTGTTCTCTCTTTATTCTTTTTGTTCTATCCAGGCTGTCCTCAGGTGGGGCAGTAAGCGGGTGGTGTGGAGCAGGCCGCGGTGCCCGTCCCTCTGCACTGCATGGCTGCGATGGCGCCCGCTCTCACCGACGCCCCAGCCGAAGCTCACCACATCCGCTTCAAACTGGCTGCCCCATCCTCAAGTCTCTCACCAGCCAGTGCAGAGAACAACGGTAACGCCAGCAACATCCTCATCCATAGCAGCGGCCCCGCTAAGTGCAAGGCCGCCTCCGAAGAGTGCCCTCTTGACTTTTGTGGCGGCGATCAGGAACAGCAGCAACAGCAGCCCCAAGCCGACTCTGTGGCCCAGGCCTCTGCCCTGGGCAAGCTCCAGCCACTGGTGGCTTCTTACCTATGTTCTGATGTGACACCTGTCCCTTCAACTAAGGAGTCAATCAAGCTGCAAGGAGTCCTCATCAAACAGTCTGTGTTGAAAAGCCACAGAATACTGCCCAGTTCCCTGCTTAACGGCGGAGGAGACTTCCTGTTGAGGAAGAGGCAGGCGATTGAACTCTCTGGCGGCCAGCTCAAAAGCCTCATGAGTGGCAGCACTAACGGAAGTGGCCAGCCCATGGCACCTGTCAATGGCCTGGCCAAAAAGCTGGCCACTATGTCTAGCTCTGGCTGTGTAGTGGCAGTGAATGGTGACAAACCTTCTGCCACCACAGACTCTCAGTCCCAGAACCCGCCCCTGGACTCTGAGACCCTGACAGCTACCTTATCAGGGCATATCCCAGTAAAAGGAACCCTTAAACAGAAGCATTCCTCTGGGGTTTTTCAAAATACAGATGGAAAAAACCTTGAACCACCAGTGCTTCAGTCTGCTGCACTTTCCCCCTTTACCCATGACAACCCTAACCCCACTGAACAGGTGAATTTGGAGGAGGCAGATTCACACACGCCTACCAGTCAGCCACAGGGCTCTGATAGGGAGAAACCAGGTAGCAGCCAGCAGGGTTCCCCATCTTGCACACCTGCTCCACAGCCTCCTCTACCCTGTAGTTCTTCCTCGGACAGCCTTGATGCTCATGTTAGGGAGCGCACCCTTCTCAACAGCAGTCGTCAAGCTGAGATTGAAAGCCGGCTACGGCGCCTGCGCAAACGTCTTCAGGTGGTACAGGCCAAGCAGGTGGAGCGGCACATTCAGCAGCAGCTGGGTGGCTTCTTGGACTTGGCTGTCAACCGGCTACTGGCTAACCGCAAATCAGAGACACCGACCACCACAGCTACATGGAGGACTGGGCGCCACTCTTCCTCCAACAACAGAGACGGCCTCAGTCGCTTCCTGAAAAGTGGCTCCATGCCCTTGGAACTGGAGAGGCTGTATCTGAGTGGATCGGCCAACCTTCATTCAGCAGAAAGCGCCTTTGATTCAGATGTAACAGAAAGTAGCTCTGGAGGGGACTCTGACCTGGAAGAGGAGGAGCTCACCAGAGTGGACATTGAACAGCGACATGTCAAAATGTAAGTAAAAATGTCCTTACTCACTGACACATCCAGCTTACTGAGGGCTGTACATATGCACCTGATTCTGCAGCAGTGGATAATTTGCTGCTAAAGCTCAAGTTGAATGTTAAAAGCAGGATTTATGTGAAAATTGTTTCATAGTAAGGCTCCACAATGGGGTTCAGAAAAAGTTGACTGCATTGGTCTGTTAGATTTGCCTCATACTAAAGTAAACTGCATTACTTTCACATTTCCATGATACTTGGAGCTCCTCAACTGTCCTGTGAAAGTCCCTGTATTTCTAGGCCTGCAATTTACTGCTCAGGCCTAGCAGGTGCTAATGACAATTATAACTGCCCGGTCTGCCTCAGTAGTGGTTGGGTCAAACTCCAGGGAGGGGTAGAGATACTATTCGCCCAGAGAGCATGTATAGTTGCGTGGGTGGTATCATCCTGTGGAGAATGCTCGGGCTCGAATGGACTGAAAGTGAAAAGCTCTCTCGTCACACAGTGCTTCCTCCTGAGAGGGCCAACGCTGAAACTGAACGTTCTGTTTATCTGCAGAGCGAACAAGTGAGCACCCACGGAGCCAGTGAATGTTTTGATTTAAACTGAAACCAAGAAGAAACAGAGAGTCAGGGGTGATGTGGTTTTGCAGCAGGTGTGGTTTTTATGTGTTTTTACGTGCTGCTTGTTGTGATGTCAGGTTTACCTCAGCAGGAGCCTGCAAGTGTATTCTATGGGAAGTTCACATCAGAGTACACATTTCTGTTTCATTAGTGTTTGGAAAGAGGCAGAAATACAGCAGGTGGGTCAGTGGTGTTAATGGACTTACTGACCTGTGTAGGATTGGGTAGATTATTAACAAAGTGGCTAAAAACACTGATTTTTATTATCCTTTGCTTTGTTGACTTTAGACCTTTGACCTAAATATCTTCATAACCTAACAGGAAGCCTGGGTGTGTTGCATGCATGATCCAAAAGTAGAAAACAAATGCTTGTGGTGGGTTCATACTTTGTCTGGCCCAGTTTAAGGTCAAAGGAGGTGTTAAGGTACACTTTATCGCGTCATTGTCATGGAGAAGGGACAGCGAGCGACATTCATGTTGCCTGAGCGAGCAGGAAGAGTGAGAGATATTGATAAGTGACAGTGAGTAGTTTAAGTAAACAGCGGTTGCAGACGAAGAATTTTTGGGTTGGCAAGGTCGCATTCTTCTTATTATTATAAGTATAAATATAAATAAATAACTGCCGGTTGTAATATAAGGTTAAGATGAAGAGGTAAGTGTGTAGAAAGGTAGGGTGAATGTTGTAATGAGGAAGTTGTTTAACCCACAAAGAGAATCTCATTATGGAAAAGAAAAGAAAGGCCTGACAGCTGGGCATTATACTGTATCATAACTTGAGGTAATAATTTTAAGGTTAGTAATTTCTTTTTAAATCCTGTTTTCCTGTATACATTTTACTTTGTTTTTTTGGTAATAAAACTACAGACGGAGGCAATAAAAGCCTTTTAGGTGAAAACCGTATAGAGTGACTATTTGAGTCCTACCCTAGAATTGCTTTTATTTACCATAAGGAAAGGTTTGAGGTTTGCTGTTTCAGAATTAATCAGAATTCAGTTTCACATCTGCATTAATCAATCTTAAAGATCATATTTCTTAATGATTTTTATTTATAATATTAGTAATAATAATATGTTAGTGAAAAAGACACCTGTCGAGAGGGGGTTTGAACATAAAAGTAGTGAATGAGATTTGTCAGAGGATCAGTTACATTAGTCATTATAACAGAAATGAGAAATGGCAGCATTTAAATAATATTTTCTTATTATATTAGAAATACAGTGGTTAAAAAAAAATAATGACAACAAAGATAAATTGGTATTTTTGTACATCCACAGACTGTTATTCTGAATTTGGCTGGGATCAAGAGCGTGTATTGTGTGTGTATTTTTGTAAATGAATACCAACTAATGCCATCTCACAAATATAAATGCCAGACGAGGGAAAATGAGGTTAAAGGCTGCATTAATTACAGGCCATCAAGGTGTTCAGTACTTTCCTTTCTCTCATCATATTCATGCTCTGATTAAAAGCAAACGTCTCTGGTTGGTTGCTGAGGCCAAGTAGACCAGTCTCATTTCTTGCAGTCTCTAAACAGTTTGTGTCATACATTTTTGAGAAAGCATCTGAAACTGAGCTTTACTTTAGATTTTACAGTAGGGGTAGGTCTGCTAAGTTAGTACAATGGTAACATGACTCCTACCTTGCTCATTATAGTCACTGCAGCTTTTTTTTTCTTATCTTGGCCATGTACCCTCTAACATCTTTAAATTACCAAGCAAAGTTCTTTCCTCATCTGCTTCTATCTGATGTGCAGTTAATCTTAGTTATAGCAAACATGACACATCTTGTTCCTGCTTTACCATGAGAACTTTTCATTGGTCAGCCATTATAAGCTTTATTTTTTCCCTTCAGCTTCTTGTAACCTTAGTTACTGTTAACAACTGCAAACTTGTCAGCATGCAAACGTAGGTTTGTGTTTTTTTTGTCAGTGGATTAGCTTTACATATGGCAGGGTAGCAAAATACATCAAACCAACACAACAGACAAACGGTTGCTTTTGTGAATCTTATTTGAAAAGCTGTAGTTATTGTGTGCTCATTGACTACAGCTTTGCTAGTATGCTCATTAACTACGTTAACTGCTTTACTATCAGAGTAATTCCTTGTTTCCTTCTGCATCTGTTGACAGAACAATCCAGCCAGATCAGGTGTGCTCCAGTACATATTTATGCTTAAATGAAATACAGATGTAGTTAATGATAATTGCGATGCAGTAGCTCATTTTGGCTTCTAGTTGTGTATATAGCGTACCCAAATGTTCTTCAGTTCTAACACCACACAAAAGTGTCAGGAAGCTTTGAAATTCATCTGAAAAATCACATATTATTCAGTGACTATAATTTTTAGATGCTGACCCTTGTAACAGCCTGCTGTTGTAATTTGGCAAATGTGATGTTGCCTTCCATGCAGAAGTTGTTAAAATGTCATTTTTCAGTTATAAAAATAGGCCATTCCTGAGAGCATTTGACAGCGAGTTCAGTTGTGTTTTTAAAGGACAAGAGCATGTTGTTGGCCTGTATTTCTTGCTACACAATACAGCTAAATTATGCAATTTGAACATAACAAAACAGCTGCAGAGCCAAGTTAATATGTTCAGATGTTCACGAATAAGCCAGGTTTTCGAGTTTTTTGTATTGTCACAAAAGCATCCATCATTTACAGGTTTGTGAGCGTTTGCCAAGTGGTGGCACATGTGAGCCTAATAATTCTGTACACTGAGCGAAAGCTGTTGTGGGAATTTAAAATTGTCCTTCTGTAATGCCTTCATAAGCAGCCACTTGATGCACATTGTATAATCATCCGTCCCACAGCAAGTTGGAAACTGGTTCTCACCTCCCAACCCTACAGAGGAGAAACCTTACCTCATTGTGGATGTGTTAGTGTTCCAGGAAGTAGGGTGTGTGTGTATATAACCATAATGCCACATTTTCACAACTGACATTTCATCTCAGTTACCAATTAATGGCTTACAGAACTACACTAGTCAACACTTGTAATGTCTTCTTCAGGCAGCAGCAGCTCAATTATTCAACATCAGCTGAGTTGACAGCAGTGTGGAAAATAACCTATTCGGGCTGCTTGTTTGGATGCAGTGCTTTGCATACAACTAATCCTGTCATCCCCGTCTATACTGTAGACGTGGTTTCCCGTATCTTAGAGGATTGGGGGCCAGCCAACATCTGTTGCTGTGCTTATGCTGCAAGGCCTTTGTGCTCTACTCAGTGTGCCTGTCTGTGAATGTGACGTCCACAACGGCCTCTACCAGGGTGTGGGTGCTGGTTGCTTCAGAAATGAATGTTAATACCAATCGTCTTTTTATGTCAGCTGCAGAATGACTTAGTCAGTAGATACATTAGAAGTGTATATGGTCATAGAAAGTATGTTACTTAGGCATGTTATATGGAGCACGGGTTGTTCCTTGTTGAGAAAAGAGTGGGCACAGTTACTTGTTTCTGAGGCAACAATAATGCTCATCAGGAAATCTCAGATCTTATGTAATGGCTCATAGACAAAACAGTGAGAATGTCTGAAATTTTGTTGTCTGACCAGAACCAAAATGTACCCAGATTTGCAGGCATTTTGTCTGCAGGATGATTAAACTACAGACTGATAGTACATGAGTGCATGTTGCTCATATGATCTTTATGCAGTAAGGCAGTTAAAATGCCTGTCTGCCTGCTGCGCGTGAATTAGGGTAACTAGGTTGGCTGAGACTACAGCGTGCCTTTCATGCTTATGGCTCAGCATTACTCTGCAGTCTGAGTAGCTTAGCTGTGTTTTCTCCCTCTTTTCATCGCTCTGTGTGTGTGTACTTATGTGTGTATATACATGTGAGTGCCTGTATAGGTTTCTGTCCTGTTTGACACATCTGGATGTGTTTAGCTCAGCCCAAGTTCCTCAATATGAACCCACAGGCGTTACATAACCCCCCTCTTTTATGTAATGACTGCTGCAGCTCTCTGGCTGAATTTGCCCTCTCTAGTTTTTCGTGCCCCACACCGCCGGCCTGCCTTGTTCACTACCCCAGCTCCCAAGCAGTTTCTTCCTGTAAAAGATGAGTTTAACCAGCTGTCCCATGAAACTCCAGCCAGCCATCCTGGCAAAGCAGAATAAACCTGAAAAATAAGGCTGTTTTCAGCCTTCCTAATTCAGTGTTAGGATCAGCAGTTATTGTGTTTGAAAATCCTTGACTCTAGAGGACAAAACATTTAAATGACAGCTATTGCTTTGATTCCCCTTGTTCTTGCTACTGAGCATAAATGGTGACTGGTTTTTGAAGCATGATTTCAAATTGGTTTTATTTCATTTCATGTGTAAAAGCAGAAAGTCTGCAGGCCTTTATATTGCTTTACCTCTTGTCATTGTTCTTCTGGCAGATTATTTCACAGAAGCTCTTTTTTCAAAATATCAACTTGGGTGTAGCATGGTATAAAGTGGGACTGTTTGTTGTCACCTAATGTACATAAAACCCAAGCTGGTTTCCTTGTATTAGTCAGACACGGGCTTAGTTTGGCCTGTCCTGATTCTGTTTTCCTGTAATTGGAACCGAGTATCTGTTGTTGGTCCTAATGCCCTATCTGCATTTTCCTCGATGGTATATGTGGCTACACAGTGTGCCCTTAACACAGATTAGGCCTAAATTAACACTTTAATCCAGTTTAGATTAGAGATGTTTAACAGTCTAATTTTCTGCCTGTAGATGATGTTGCCTGGATCACAGCTTTACTTTAATGGCCTCATATAATCCTGTTCGTAGGGTGCTTTGTTGAACCATTGCGGCAGGAAGGTTTTGAGTGATAAAATATGGACATTGAAATCCTGTTTTAAATCAGCAACAGCAGCGTCAAGTTGTGGCACATCTGCAAAACCTTGCAGAAACAAGGAACTCAATCTAAGTGAGGAAAAAGGATAAATCAGAGCTGCACTGTGAACTCAGAACTGTTATATTTTTGTGCATAAAAGTGAGAAAAACAGCTGAGCACAGGTGATGTTCACATCCAGACATGAGCAGCAAGCATGTGATGGACATGAGGTGGATGTCTGCATATTTTGTGCTATTTAGAGGCAGCTCAAATTCACAGTTTTGCCCTGAATTAAGTTTTAGCTTAGAAAAGCTTAGATTTTTCTGTTTGTTTACAACATTGAAACATTTTGAAATATGTTGAATGACCTGGGAGGCAGTGGTAGTATATTCTGATGAAACTGTTGCTTATAAAGCACATCAGTAAGCACGTAATGGTGCAGTCAGTTCAGTTATAGTGAATGTTTTCCTTTAGTGAAGTGTGGGATAAAGTAGAATGGGTGCGCTTGTTTCTGAGTGGTTATACCCCTCTCATTCAGGAGATTTGAATGTATACACCCAGCTGAACATGTGCTCATAGTGCAGAGAAATGAAATGAACAAAAAATGGCAGAGCAGATTAATTTCTTGAGCATTAAATATTGTGGTGTACAGCATAATTAGGCTGCTTCTTACAAGCATCAAACAAATAGAAAGTTAATCTCCTTCCACCGGCCAATTGTGTGTCCATATGGAAAGGAAGTACACCGCCCTCCAGTATTAACAAACACACTCTGTGGAGTAGAAGAGGAGGAGACAGTTAAGATGATGAAATTGTTGGTAAAAATGCACATGGTTTGTTGATAAAGCTGTAATTTTGTGCATTATTCACTGAAAAGCACAGACTGAACAGCAGCTAAAATGTCAGGCACTGTGAAACCATTCATAAGAATGTAGGTTCTCTTAAGATGAAAGAACATCACGTGTCCTGTGTTCACGGTAAACGTCGAGGGGAGGGGAGGTATCAGGTCTAGATGTGGCGACTGGCTTCGTGGCCAGCTCTCAGCTCAGGGACTTTTCTGAGAGGTCGTGTTGGTTTTAGAAGGGTCAGTATGGTATAGGGGCGTCGAGCTCCGTACATCATATGTGCTGCATCCAGAGAAGCACCACAATGGAGAATGTGCTGACAGCCATAAAACGGCGACTGTAGTGATTGCCGCTGGTGCTTTGTGTGTGGGAGTGGAGGGGGAGGAAAATATGTCCTGCTTGGAGGGGGGTGTGGAGATCCTAGTGCCGGGAGGGGGAAATTTCTCAATGCTGCTAACTGACCCCTCCTCCTCATCCTCCTCCGTCACTCTGACGATTAAGGTCATTGGACTCGTAATGGCCCCTGTGTATTTGTATTTTACTAAGCTACAGTTTTTGCTCTTCCTGCATCTCTGTCAGTGTAATCTACACTAGTGGTTTCCGCTTCTTGTCTGTTGGAGTTTATTCATTTTAAATCACCTGGCATGTCAAGTTTAAATCAATTCACCACCATGAAATCTCCCAAGGACTGGAGTTAGAATCCACTGTGTTATCCAATTCTTCAACCTTAAGTTCCCACCCTCTCTTGATCAGGTCACAGCGTCCTCCTTGTGTGACCTTTTTTTTGCCTTTGTGAAAAGGCCAGTGCTAAGATTATTGTTGCTTCTGCTTCAGGGTCTTCACGGTCTCTCCTCTTTATACCCATTCTTCCCTGTTGTAGAGTGTATGAATCTCCTTGAGATCATTTTCCACTTCACCCTCAGGGACGTTCCACCTGGCCTAACCCTTTCTTTGGTAGATCAGTTGTCCACCCACCACTCGGTGAATCATGGCACACAGGCTCAGACTAATTTGTGCAGTAGATGGTGGGACACACTTTGAGCCACCAGTGTTGTTTTGAGATAGGTCTCCACAGGGACTCGGAGATGCAAATGAATTGTCAGTGCATTGATCTGGTGCACCAGCCATGGGCGTGTTCAGGAGCGTTGCAGTGTTTGTGAACATTCATGTTGTGTAAGAACAGTACATGTTTGTTTATCTGAGCTTAATCAGGAGTCTGTAAGACAGAAGTAGGAAATGTTACTAGCAGGAAACACTGCAGCTGTATTTGCAGCAGTGTCCTTGATGCTGTATTGCAGTGAACAAGCCATAGAAGGAACCATTCTTTCATTGCACTGACTGGTGGCTGATGTCTGCATCACAGCTACAATAACTCTCCGTCTACTGATCTCCACAATAAGACAGGATTCCTGGTTGGATTATTGGTTATCTCAGTGTCTGCTGCACTGTTCCCTGACCCAGCCCCACCCACTCCAGAACCCTGTGGCCTGTAGATTGCTTTTAAAGCCCGTCTGTTCCTCCCCAGGCTGCCAGAGCTTTCCCAGTGCTTGTTGTCCCTCTTTTACTCCCCTCTTCCTTCCCTTTCCTTCTCTTCTCCCTCTCTCAGCACAGGCCTTTCTTGACTTCCTTCATCCTGGTGGAACTCTGAAAATTGAAAACAGAGATGGGTGTGGGGAGGAGAAAGCACAGAGAGGAGTGCAAGGTCTATCTTTGTCTGCCATCTGAGTCAGTATTTTCATTGTTCAGCCACGGCCACTGCAGCCTGTATTTTGATGAAACGGCGCCCTCTGTGGTCGCTTCTGCAATGTGCAAGAGCAGACATTTTCCTCTCATGTCTGCCTTTGAAATGCCCATTCTGTGTGTCATACTGGTAAAATGGAGTACCCTGCTCTCAGCCAACATCCATTCTTTGACTTGGAGTAAAACAGTAAAATGGAAATCCCCTTTTTTATGTTTATCCCGCACTCATGCTGCATACCTTATCATATTGTTTTTCTGATCAGAAAGCTTTTATGAGGTTCCTGCAGTTGCCATTGCTGGGAGCTTTGTATATTGCTGATTCACTGACCTCTGCAGTCTGACAGAGGAAATGCTTGGAGGCTCATTGATAATTTGCTCTAAATGATCAGTTTCTGTTTTCATTGTATTATATTTGAAGGGCTGATTCATGACAGACCAGATGTTCACCTTACTTAACTGTACACTGCTTACAACTGAATGATAATTGTATTTGGGGAAAATATTTTGGTTTTGTGAGACCTGCAACTTTTATGAATATTGTCATTATTGATTAATCTGCTGATTATTTTCTCAATTAATCATTGAGTCTATAAAATGCCAGAAATGCATTGAATTTAAGAGGCTGACAACAGCAGCTTTTTGTCAATTTTGTTTCACAAATTATTTACTTCATTAAAAATTGCTGGTTAATTTTTAATTATCGACTGATAGATGCAGCTCTGTTGTAAATAAATCCTCGGGCATTCGGTTGCTCCTTTTCATCCAGAATCTCATACTCACACCTTCTTTGACCCCCAGATGGAAGCGGGCGGAGAGTCGCTACACCGTGGAGAGAGCTGCAATCATCAGCCACTGGAACTGGCTCCAGGCCCACATCTCAGACTTGGAGTACCGCATCCGACAGCAGACCGACATCTACAGACAGATACGTGCCAGCAAGGTCAGTCACTGCATTTGAGCTCCTTGAATTTGTTAGATATGTGTGTGTGAGGATCTGTGTGTGTGTGTGTCTGTTAAATACTGGAATGTAAGTCTCACAAGAAGAAAATAGAGAACTGTGCTATAGAACAGTTTCCTCTGAGTCTGCATGATGAAGAAGCTGCTGTGACATACCCTGTCTTTACACTCTTGTTATTTAACTGGTATTCCCTTTGCTTTGCAGTCAAAGTATAATGGTCAGGTCTTGATTCCATAGGGCTCAGTAGATCTGGGAGGTGTTGCCCCCAGCACAGTGCCTGCAGGTGGGACAGAAGTGAAAGCAGAGCCTGTCAGTACTCAGGTAAGCAGAGTGAAGGTTAACAGAGGCATGTGTTTCCTGTACAGCTGGCCACATTCTGTCTCCTGGGGTTTAACATATAAACCACATTAATGTCCAGAGCCTCAAAGTAGATACAGATACAGGAATTGCAATTCATCAGCAGTTAAAAGTTGTTTCTAATTCTCTTAATGAGTACTTCGCAGTTTGTGCTTTGGAAGTGGCACCAGGGTCTCGTAGAGTTTTTTTTTTTTTAATATTATTGTTAACAAAAATGACAGGAGTTTGTTTGTCCTTTTCATTTGGTGACACATTATGGTTGTGATTTAACAAACTACAAGGCCACTGAAGGGAAGAAGTGCTTGTTCAAAGATCTCACAGTTAATGTATAATAAATTACTGTAAGAGCACAAATGAGTCTGAAAACTGTGTAGCTGTAATTTAGGTAATATTTCACCGGCTCATCTTCAGATATTATCAAAAGAACATCTCAATCATGTTTTAATAAATTTCAGCTCATTGAAATTTCCGACCCTTTACGTCTATAAAAATATTTATACTTAAAAAAAATTGCAGAAGTCCATTTTCAGTATGTAAATATATAATGTTCAGTGTAAATATTTGATCAAACCAACCTTTATTCAGCATTTTAATTATCTGAGCACTGGATGTTATATTGGTAGGTAGGTAAATGTAAGCTGATTACTGTCCTGTTCACTTTCAGCCTTATTCAGAGTTACCTGATAATCAGCAAAACATTCAGCTTGTTTGTTCTTGTGAATCAAAGCATCTGATGGAAATTAAACGTTAAATGTTCACAGGAAATTATGTCTTTTTATCTGTCCCTCAGGTCTGAATGAATCAGACAAAAGAGCTTTAGTGCAATAAGCTCCTTCAACACTCATATCCAAATAATTTATCACTGGATGAGCCTGCCTCTCCGGATTTGTTTAAATTGTTTATACGAATGTCTGTCAAACCAGTACAGCTGCAGGTGTGGCCTCTAATCTTGGTGGATTACATCCGGACTACTGCATGTTGATTACTCATACAGACAGTTTTCACTTTTATATTGTTAAATGATGAGATTTTGTGTCTTTGCTGAGGCATATTTCTTTTTAAAACAGAAATAATCAGCTTCGACAACCAAGCTGCTGAATAAGTATTATAGAAAAATGGTGGGGCTGGTGTGGGAATGTGGAATAAGTGAGATGAGACCTCCAAATAGTGAAGGCAAGTCTCAGGATTAGTTAAGTTTGATTGAAACAATGAAAAAATAATTTGTGTAAAAGCTTGTGAAGCAGGAGCTCCGAGCCGTGTGTTGTGATCACAGTGCAGAGCAGGTCTCTAAGCTCTGGGAGTGCCCACAAACCTAGACTGAATAATTCAAGGCTACGGCACTGGGGTGATTCAGTTTGTCTGTTATGTAGTTTCCTTAAATATCCTGGGTTCACTAAGTGCTGCTGGTCAGCCTGTGTTCCTGCGCCAGTTGACGAGAGGTGTAGTCTCACTGGCTTTGTCTTATCTGTCGATGCAGGATGTTAGTTCAGAACGGCTGGAACACACAGGCACCGCCCACATCACCAACACAGAGGCTGGCCCCTGGAAAATTCAAAACGGACAACCAGTGAACGGCGTCCTCAGCAGGTATGGCTGATAATGATTACCTCATTTCAGGTTCCCAGAAGGGAATCTGCTTTCTGAGAAATACAAGTGGGGAGTTCTTGATAAGAATGGATTTTGGGGATTTGTAATTACGAGATGCTGATGTTACTTAGAGCTTCAGCAATTAGTTGCTTAATTGATTAGCAGATTGACAGAAAAATAATTGGCTGTAACCAAAAATAAATGTATTTACTAGTTCTACCATCTCAAATGTAAGGATTTAATGCTCTTCCCTGTCATATATGTAGGCCTTTTTGTACTGTTGTTACTGTCTTAAACTGAGATTAAGTTTTTACCCTTAGAGCTGAAAGGATTTATTGAATTATTTGATTTATTGAAAATGAATTTTTCAGTTACTATGATCAATTGTTTCTTCAAGCTAAATGTCAAAACGCTTGTTTCTGCTTCTCCAAAATGAAGTGAATGTAAATTGAGTATTTTGGGGGCTGTTATTTTGGACTGTTAGATAAACAACTTACAACTAATTCATTAATCAAGAAAATAATCAGCAGTTAAATCAGTGGTGAAAGTAATTGTCAGTTGCAGCCCTATTTACCATTAAATATCCCAAGATTATTGCTCAGCTAAACGCTTGCTAAAGTAATCTTATAACACTTTCCAGAAAGACAAAGAATTGAGTTGTGTTGTTTTTTCATTAGAAGACCTTTAGCCTCATTTTGCTGTGTTGTTTGTCCTTGTGACAGGATGGCAGAAAGTGCAGACACCAAGCTCCAGCAGCCGTTGGCCTATGACAGCACGTGTGTGGCTGCGCGGACACGACCACTAGTCAGCTGTCGGCGACGGCGCCTCATTCAGCCTAACACTGTGCCCAACCTTAATGGCAAGGTGAGTTTCACCATCTGTGTTCATGGGCTTGAGCTGAAATATCTTGTAGATTTGGATTAAATTCAGAGAATTCACCATCATTAAATCATGCAGTGCTTTCACCTGAAAGCAGACAGGAAATGCTTTTATTAATAGGTTTGGTACTGAAACTGATGCAGAAATGCTGTGAATATGTTAAATGCCTTGTTCCACGTTTAAGAGCAATGAAGTGGACTTTTATTCTTAGACTACACTATGGGTGCTTTTAGGTTGCACTCACTGATTAGATCCTTGTTTGTAACCTAATAGCTGAATAAACAAGGGATGGCTGTCTTATTTATGGAAAAGTAGGGCATCTAGAGTCAGACAAAAAAGAAGAGTAATCAGCCTTGTGACAACTCACAAGTTTTAGTTGAGGAAAATGGAAACATGGGCTGATTGTTAAAGCTCTTCCCTCCACAACACTATGGTTTAGAGTTCTGTGGGACTTTTAAGTTTGAAAATGTGTTCGTGTTAAGGCCTTAAAACACAAAAATGCTTTACAGAATGTGTAGTTTAAATTTTTCATAATGCAGTGAAATTTCTTTGTGCTGCTCCTACATTAAGAGAGAGAAGTCTGAAAAAGCAAATCCCACTTTTCCTGAGTCTGTTCTTCTGTTAATCTATAGTTTTAGGACAGGACTGAAGCTGGATGTACTGTATTTGTGCCGGTATAGTTGTTCCTAATGTTAGAGCCATCTGTGAAAAATACAGGTACTTGGTCACTGGGGTGACTCACTTAAGTCTTGTTGTGCATTAAAAAAAAGTGGAATGTCTGAGTAGAATTCTGAATATTCACCGCTTAGTTTTACATGGTTTCTAACCCTCTTTTGTGTCTGCAGGCTGTGAGAAGCAGCTGTATCCAGTGTAACTGCAGGGTTAACCCCAGCTGTGTGATGTGTGGTGGCTGGCCCACCCCCAGAGAAGACCCTCAGTATGAGCTGCCCACCCTGGAGCGCCTGTCAAGACTGGATCTTGGCGTCCACCCCATCCTCTCCTTCCCTGACGGTCAGTGCTGGGCTCCTCGCTCAAAGGCAAACTCAGTTTACGCAGTCATTTCCTACTTGTCGTCCAGAGGGGAAGACAAACAAGGAGTGGCTGTAGAGAGAATTCTCTCCAGGAAGTTCTTAGAGAACATTTTCAGTCATTTGCTCAATCCTTTCTGTCTGTCGTGGGTATTGTGTTGTAATTCAGTGCTCGGCTCTTGTTGACTAGTGACAATTTTTTTCCTGGAGATTCAGAATATTGTCTTTTCTTTGTATTTTCAGTTGTAACACAGGTTTCCCACAGACAAAGACATTTTTGTGATTTTTAAGGAATTTTTCATGTTTGTCCCAAATGAAAAGCATGAATCTCTAAAGACTGATGCATAATTGAGACAAAGTTGTATTTACAGCTGCCAGACAACAGTGGATCTGGCATAAGCTTATATAGTAGTCTGCCTTTGGGCAATTATAAATTGTGCATGTCATTGTGAACTGCTAATGCTGAACTACAGACAACAAATCTGAAGTATCCAGCTTTATACTGCACACTTGGCTGCAGTGATGAAATCTCCTAATTCAGTGTTTTAAGATTCTTTACTGTGTTTATTTCTGCCTCAGACGTTTGTATAGGCCTACGTCTGCAGCAGGTGATGAAGAGCCAGTGGCAGACCAAGTCACTGGAGAGGAGCAAACCACTGAAGAAGCTCTCCCTCAAACACAAGCTTTCCTCGTCCAAAGAGAAGCACAAGTTCACCAACTCGCTTATGGCAGTCAGTAAGTACAAAAGTGACTGAGTCAAAGAAGAGAGAGTTTTTAATCCCTTTAACAAACTCATGCCTGCTCAGTAATGCTTTCAGAGCTGCCTGCAGGTCCTCTGATATCCCTTAAATGTCTGAAATTGTGTTACCTAGATTGAAGTTTTCAGTACGGAGGCTTAAACGGTTTCATATTAAATATATAAATAAGAGATCATGACCAAATAATCACATGAATGGAGACAAACTATATCTTCATGAACCTGTGAAATGAGCCAATGTATTCATAAATCTCTGCCCATTATTATCTAATGTTTTTCATCCTGCTGCTTTTCACAATAAGAGTTTATTGCAGGTGGTTTTTATTTAATTCCAGCTGTTTTTGTTTCGTAATGCCATTTTTCCCAGTAACCTTTTTTTTTTTCATAATAACATGGGGCAGAGGCAGTTACAGATTGCTGTTGCAACCACATGCTCAGCTCCAGTAGTCATGACCTGTATTCTTACAGGTCTACAGTAGATTTCCTTACTTTGTGGTGAAAACATACGTTCTTTTGATAACCAGTGTAACCAGTGTGTTATGAATTTGTGAGCTTGCCAACACAGCGTGGACATCCTTTAAAACATTACACCATGAAAACTTCTCAACTCCTCGGCTAACATTAAAATGTTATGGTTCCTGGTGTTGCAGGATTGGGTCACTATAAGAACCGTGCTGAGAAGCTGAGGACAGTGGACACCAGTGTGGGCAGCAGCAGCAGCAGCAGCAGTGCTGTGCTGAACACAGCCAGGCTTGAGGGCCAGGCCGTGTGCAAGACTGAAAGGCTGCAGGCCCTCCCCACCCCTTTGGGGCCCTACGACAAGAACTACAGCCGCAAGAGATTAAGAGAGCCCTCGCTGGATAGAAGTGACAGTGAGTCTTTAATGAATCCCTGGTCAAAGACTGAATTGTGTATCTGCAGCAGAAAGGCATATTTCATTAGGTCTATTTAATGTGACATTGAAGGTTCCCTGTTATGATAATGGAACTCAGGTGTATTTATTCCTTGGCTTTTCTACCAATTTGAAGGTCCCAAGGACACGTTTGCCTCTGTGAAAATGTTTTATTACAGTGTGTGATGATTTTGCCACCATGTCTCAAGGAAACTGAGCAGTCGTATAAATCGGTCTTTCTCCTCTCCAGCCTCCCCTAAACTCTTCTTGGACTCGAGCAGCCCCTGCCCAACTCTACCCAACATGCACTCGTCCCTTCACAGCCCCCTGACACGCCAGCTGTCCACGTCTTCAGAGAACTCCACACCGCTGGGCCCCAGCAGCCAGAGCACACCTGTAAGGAAACGCTGTTTGGATTTTATTAGCGTAATATGATTAAAATGCTCAGCTCTTACTGCAATAAATAGAGCCACTGTGAAGATTTTATTGTTGAACCTGTGTCAGGAATTGTTTAGTCCTGCGAGCATATATGAGGTCATACTTTTATTGTTGTTTTGATTACATTACAAGCGTGTTCGCTGTTTGCTGTAATGTGTTCATGTACGTAATCCTTACATGTTCCTGTTCCTTTAACCCCCAACAGCAGCCCATCAAGAGGAGGCGAGGTGAAAGCTCTTTTGACATCAACAACATAGTAATCCCCATGTCTGTGGCAGCCACCACCAGAGTGGAGAAGCTGCAGTACAAAGAGATTCTCACTCCCAGGTAAACACCTAAACAGCACTGTGTGGACTGCGCACACACACACACACACACACACTTACTGTGTCATTGGTTTCATTTTCCAGTCTATTTACATTCTTCAGTTTGTAAGTTATTGTGAAACGTGTTGTAACTGCTGGGTTCCTGTACTCACATGTATTTATGTTTTTGCACAGGTGGCGATCCGTAGACATCTTCTCTCAGCCCATAACTGAGGAGGAGAATGAACGGGAGGTAAGTGTTTACAACCACTTCAATCCTGCACTAGGATCCACTGAACTCTACCTGTCAGTTCTCCCAGATATAAAGATTTATTGATAAGTATCTTAGAATAAATCACCTTCACTCCTCAAGTATTTTAATTCTGAATAAATGGCAGTGAATGAACAGTGACACCAGGTGGTCAAATATCTACATTTTTTGTTGTGGATGCAGTTTAAGAACCTGAAGTAGGAAAACTAACAAAGATTTGCATGAATTTTGGCAATGCAGACCTTCTCGGTTAATCTCTGCTCTGTATCTGTAAATTTTAATTTACAAAGGTCTGAAATATTTTTGTAGTCTGCTATAGTAATGGTAGAAACTTTAAATGAGTTTTTTTTTTTTATTAGTTACTCCATCCATCCATTCGTCCATCTATTTTCTGATGCTTATCCTTTGGCCGATATGACCCTGAGAGTATTAAATTTAATTCTTTGTGATATTAAAAAGGTCTTCATACTCTAAACTAAGCATTTCTGCTCAGCAAATTACCCAAGTGATTGAACAGTTATCAAAATTGTGACAAAAAAAAAGTTGTTTCAGTTTTCAGTGTTTTATTTCAGTTCTGATCTGAGATCAGCACAGTGTCAGGGTCCTGATGGTGTTTTGTGTGTCTGTAGGTGGAGGACTTGTCAGACGCAGCCTTCATCCGGCTCCATCAGCCCTATGAAGACCAGGAGCGCACCCGCTGGACTTGGATGGCCTTGGCTCCTGCTAAGAGGAGGGGCAGCAGGTCACTACCAGCACTGTTACATGCAATGACACATAGTGTTTGACGGTGGACATGTCTCCCTCTCATCTTGGATTACTTCGTCCCTCAGGTCATACAAATCTGTTGATGGGCGGACCACACCGTTGCTGTGTGGGACCAACCCTCCCACCCCTCAGCCTGCGTCCCCAGACCCGGGCCACTGCCCCATGCTCCACGACTACAGCCATGTGCCGTCGCCCATGAGTCCAGCCAGCCCCGACACCACCTCCAACCCCCACACACCCTGCTCGAGGGACTCCCATCGGCTGCTGTCCAGTGAGGACACGCGATGCTCAACGCCGGACTTCACCTTCGAAGAGCGGGTATGTACCATGATCGCCTGAGCTCACTCAGTCTTATATTTAACATTTGAGGGGTCTGAAAATCAACTCCCACATGGAATGACTTCCAGATTACTATGCTGGGACTCTGGAGGTCATGAAAGGCAAAATGTGTGTAGAGCTGGACAGTGAGAAATCTATGGCTGACTGACATCTGTGATGGAATCAAACCAAAATAAGTGTCTAAATATTTCTACATCATCAGCTTCAAAGGCTTCAGGCATAATGCTAATGAGTAACCTGTGAAATTAAAATGCCCCAACACATTGTTAATTAATGTAATCTTCATTTCTTCTTTGTTTTAAAATCTTTACATTATTTATTGGTTTAATTTGTTAATCATTAATGATCCTGTTTCGTTCATATTTGTACAGTTGGAGACCTGTTATAGTTCAGTTTATTTCTTTGAATGAGCGACAGCTACACAGCTTTCAAATCGCCATGGAAACGTCGGATATTATATGTGATTATATTAGTCTGATACCTCACACCCACATGAAGTATTGGCACGCTTTGCTAGAATGAAGTGCCCCAGGAACATGTTACCACACACACTTGTCAAACCTTTAGCTATTTCTGGCAGCACTGAAAGGCTCATTCCAGCTATTTAATATTAAACTCCCATTACAAGGAGAAATTCTGGGCCATAAAAATAAAACTGACTTAAATTTTTTTTTCATCAGACCCTCCCAGCATGTCAGGGGCTCCTTTCAGGCAAATCTTAACACATCATACAACAGTTTTCACGGACCAAACACCAACTCCTACATGGGACTAGTTAACCTGCCTCTTATGTGTAAAATCAGTGGACTGCCCCTTTAATTGTCCAAACTTCAAAACTGCCAGAATTATTCATTATTCATGATTTTTTTAAAGGCCTAGAAACGTATGTTCTTAATCATCTGTGAACAGTTTTATGTCGGAGTATAAACAGTTCTGCACAGATGTTACAAATCGCTGGTCTTTATTTTCCCACTGGTTTGAAGTTGGCAGGATTCAGTTAGAAAAAAAAAAAAAAAGAAGTATCATTGTTTGAATCAGAATCTGTAGACAGTTTGGGAGTTGTTTGATCAGATTTGACAGCATAAGCAGAGTTCCCAGAGTTCTGAAGAAGCAGAAGAAACTCTGTTGTAGATCTTCAAGAGGGTTCAGAACTGAAGAAGTCTCTTGGTCGAGAGGTGAAACGTCCTCAAGATCCACGACCAAGTGTAGTTGCCTTCAATTCAGGTCTTCTTGGATAACCATGACCAATCGTTCTCTAGCTATTCATTATGGTGACATAACGCTGCAGCAAGTGTTTTCATTATTAATTAAACGGCAGGTAATATTGTGGATTAATTGTCTGAAAATGGTGAAAAGTCTTCAAAAAGCCGGTGGTCTGAACCCCAGAGATCCTGAGTTTAGTCTCATATCACAAAGAAAAGCAGCAAATCCTGACACTTGGAACCAGAAACCAGTGATTCCAGTGATTTAAACCACTGTCAGATTTGAAGCTTTGTTTAACCTTGTTTAACAAACGTTGCCTGATGTTTCCAGACGGTTGCGCCGTGGGAGCGTCGCAGCTTCCCCTTGCCAGAAGACCCGGCCCCGGAGCCCGAGGCAGAGAGCGACCACCACATCAGGCCCAGAATGCGCAGCATCTCAGGTTGCCGAGCAACAGCCTACGGACGTCTGGATTCGGACGACTTGGATCTGCCTTGTGATGACGACAGCGGACCCAAACACAAGGCCTCCGCCCACCGATGAATGACTGACAGGCTGAGGTCGCCCGGCCCCCTCCCCCTCCCCCGCCCGCCCACAGCTCCTCTCTGGCATTAACAAGCAGAACCTCAAAGCAGAATAAGATATTAAATGGGTTCCTGTTGTTTGATATTCAAACATCAGTCTAATACTTTTCACAGTTTTTAGTGAACATTATGGAGATAGAAGCCTTTCCCTACACTTGTTTTTGTCACAAGAAAAAAAAAAAAGGATAAATGTTTAAAAAAAAAAAAAAAAAAGGATAAAACAACACGTTACAAAAAATGATTTCTGTAGTAGGCTAAACAATGTACATGGGGGCTTAGTGGTGTTTCATATGTCGCGTGTACACTTGTAGCGCACTATGTAGCGGACTCCTCAAAATATGGCCAAAGGGTGTTTTCTATTGACTAGTTTGCTTGTAATTCCCATGTACATTTTTAGTGGAGTGACAAATAACAAAACAAGAAAAAAAAAAAAAAAAAAACCCTCCCCACTCCTCCTCATCCAAATAAACAGGTACATTTGAGATGTGGCCCCTTCTTCTCCCTCTAGAGGTCGCCTGAAATCACCAGAGCACTTCTCCAACTGCCAAGTCTAGTTTTGTTGGTTTGCTTTCTTTGTTTGTTTTTCATTCCTGACATGTTTTATTTGTATTTGTTCTGTCTGTTCCAGCGTAACAACACATTCTGTGTTTTTCGAATAGTAAAATCATTCCTTTACAGTCTCTTTGGAGAGTGTCCAGCTCCCTTCTCTTCCCGCGGTCTCTTTTACTCTCTGTTCTGTTTGGAAGAGGGTGATGGCACACAGGACTGGGGTGTCTTTTGAGCACTTGCCCTACAGAAAGCGCTGCTGCATGCTGAAAAACATGCTAACGTTGAGTCTTATCACAACAGCACAGTGAGATTTCCACTTATTAAAAAAGAAAAAGGAATAAATCACAGGGGATAATTGTACCATCTGCTAATTTCACTCCCTTTTCCTCGGTCATTGCTGTATTGCGAAACTTCAAATTGTGGCAAGATGACGACTTAACACACTTAAACCCCTCCTTCCTCTTTTTCGTGGTTCAGCTCGACAGGTTTTCTCCTGCAAACATTTCCAGTGCAGCAGCTCTCAGCTAGAAGCCACCCCGAGCTCAGGGTCTTCAATTTAAGGGAATATTTTCTGCTGTTTAATAGTGTCACTATCAAATTAATCAGATCCAGACTACTCTGTTGGAAGACGGATTTTGTTTTTACCACCCCTCAGTGTCCATGTAACCACACTCTTACCCCTCCCCCATCCTAATTGCTATGCAAAAAAAAAAAATCTATGGTTTTCATTTTACACCTTTTTATGCCACAGCCATTGAATCACTGTTTTTTTTTTCTTTTGTAGTTAAGCAAGATGTCGATGTACCTGTTCGATTGTTGCAGCAGTTAACCTAATCAACAAGCAGAATTGTTTTTTCTTTTTTGTAAATAGTACCATTAAAACATTTATGTTTAACTTGGTGCAGTTGTTCTGGCCTCAGCTCCTTCAGTGTGAAAACGAAGCCGCTCTCGCTGTGTGAACAGACTTTGGATGGGTTTTGAATCATGGCAGGTTTGTGTGTCTATAAATGTGACTCATCACCTGGAGATGAGCAGAAACACATGAACACTGAAACACTGACATGTAAGCTGGTCTCAAACTGAACCACAGAGCACCTTCGACTCCTTCACCACGGCGGTGACTTCATAGCATTTATTTTCAAATACACATATACAGCAACAAGAATCATCATAAACCAGTTATTGATCAAATGCACAATAACGAGAACAATCACATTTCCACAACTGTACAGCGTCAGAATTAACCCTAAAAAAAAAGAGAGAGGGAAGGTGATGAGTTTTTCTTGCTGCAGAAACTTCTCCAGTACACAGGTACATGGAGAGGAGGACCAACTCCCGTCCCTCAGCACACGTCTGTCCTGCACACCGAGAAAAATGCGGTCTACTGGGAACCAAACAAAAAAAAAAGATTTTACTGTAGCATGCAGATAACGTCCTATGTGTCTGCTCAGGGAAATCAAAGAAGCAGCTGTGCGACCATAGAGATAAAATACTGTTTTATGTCTATGTTAGCAACACATGTTAAACACACACAGTTTGGGAGCGGAGTGTGTGAGTGAAAGTTAGCACCACACACACCCTCACACACACACACACACGTGTTTTAGTCAGTATACCCCTCCAAATCCAGAAAGCATATATAGACAGGATATACAGAGACCACTTTGTGAGGGGAGGCAACAGGCAGACGGCTGTCTCTCACATGAGATGCATGCAAGAGCTCGTTTCACTCATTAACGCGAGCAATAGTGATGAGTCACGAGGAATATCGATTAGGATGATGGGGACGTCTTCGAGCTCGTGGAGGGAACATGTCCTCACACGTTTGATTCACTCAGTTACAGAATACGAGGTTTTTTGTTTTTGTTTTTGTTTTTTTTTTACAGTCACGCCTCACATGTTTGTTCACCTGAACAGAAAAGCTGAAAAACTCTTTATACAAAATACACCGTGTGGCCAAAAATATCTGGACACGCCTGTGGGCTCTTGGTCGGAGGCTTTTCATGGATCGAGCTCATTAGTTCCATTTATAAAAATCAGCATTCGGTTATTTTAGACCTCCGGTTCCCGGTCTCACGGTCCACACTCCACACTGGAGGTCGTAAGATTATTTTGAAGGGCAGGGAGATGAACAACAGGAAAGGGAAGTAGTTTCGGTTACACAAAACCACGGCGAGTTTCCTTTGTTTTGACTTGTAAATGTATGAAAAAAAAGTGGTCGCATCCTGAAGACATTGAAAACATAAGCGAAGGGGTTTACGGTTAACGTGACGGGAAATAACCCTTCACACGTCGAAAGCCCTAAAGATGGACTTTTAAACTTTGAGGCAACAGTTTGAGAAAAACACCCCAGTGCACAGCCAGCGCCATGAAGAAATGGTTTACCGGTTTGGTGTGGAAGAAGCGGACTGGGCTGCAGACAGCGCTGGGGTGAACTGGAGCCCTCTGCAGGGACGTCCTGCTGCAGGACGTCCTGCAGGAGGGACGTCCTGCAACAGGGACGTCCTGCAGGAGGGACGTCCTGCAGCAGGGCGTCCCTGCAGAGGGCTCCACCTGGTGGGAAAGCCTGAAACCAGAAGAGTGGAGTCTGTCACAGCAGCAGATTAATGCCCATGGTTGTGGTTGGAGATGCTCACAGTCATTCGGGTGTCCACATAATTTTGGCCATGTAGTGTGGCTTTTTTTTGCCGGGATCTCGCAGCTTTTAATGGCTGAGGATAAAAGAAACCAGCTGAGAGCCACATCCTGATGGATCCCGTGTTTGTGTGTGTTCAGTGCTCAGGTACAGATGTTACTCAGAGCTGAACAGCTTCTGTTATGGATCACTGTAGCAGCTCTCACCAAATCCCTCACCCATCACCCATCACCCGTCACCCGTCACCCATCACCCATCCGTCCTCTGTGCAGCAGCCCTGTTCATTCCAGCTGACTACATTTTAAAACACTAGTTTTTCCATTTAAAGCTCGACGATGTAACTTCTGAGAGAAGAAATAACGCGATGTAAAGTCACGTGGCGTCGCTTTAAGACTGAAAAACTGCGATGGACATTTTAAATACTGTAAATACTGAGAGCTCGTTCTGTCTCCGAATAATTTGGCGGGTGAAGTTACACTTTAAATGCCTTCAGGTTAATATCCCTCCTCATACTTTAGCGCATTTACAATAGAGCCGTAACAAAAAGAAATAAAATAAAAATGAACACTGACAGTAGCAGGCACAATACAAATGTTTCTTCATATCAAATACATGTCATATATCCACAGAGTACGATTAGAAAACTGTGCCCAACACAAACCAAAGTTTCTACTCTAGCCGTTCCGGTTTTTTTAAATCCAGGTTTCTGCCCTACGGTGGCCTACAGCAGCTGGAGGTGCAGAACATGTCGGGACTACACAAAGCAAAGACATCAGTGAGGTCTGAAAGCATGTTTCTGCCTTAACGAGAAATTTGCTACTTGTCTTTTAACAGTTTTCCTCCTCACCTGTCACCAAACCCTGTAACTGTTCCTTCAGCTTTAGCACAAACTGGACCCCAACAGAATGTGCTCCCCTCCATTTTCCAGGTTGATATTCTGTATTTTTATCCCAAAAAAAAAAGGAAGAAAGAAAAGAAAAAACACCAGGGGACACTTATAAAAGAGGGTTATTAAAAACAGAACTTCCTAAAGGAAGTCTTAAATCAGACTGACCAGGTGTGTGAAGATGAAGTAATTCCTCAGATTCACAGGGAGAATTTCGCTCTGCTGGGGCTCTTTAACTCTTAAAGGGTCACTTACAAAAGGTAGAAATGATAAAGAGATCAAAGACCACAGAGAAGTTAAATACACTTCGGCCTACTGGTTAATTCTTTTTCTTCTCTCATTACTCTACTAGTAATGGCTCAAGAACAGTTTCAAAGGTTAGTGAAGGATAAACAGTGATGGGTAGCTAAAAAAGTCCTGTGAAAATAATGAGGAAGGCATCACAACTCCTCTATGTGGTCGTGTTTTCGAGGTGGAGGTGGAGGTGGAGGGGTTGGGGCGGGTGCATTCACAAGCCTTGTTTGGCCAGAGAGGCGGACACCTGGTCGGCCAGCGTGGAGAGCTGCGGGGAGTCGGCCATGTTGATGCTGCCGGAGGAGGACACGGTGCTGAGCTGGTGGGGGGAGTCTTCCAAAGAGACGATCTCAGCGCCGTGGTCGGTGCGGGCCTTGGCTGTCTCACGGAAGTTCAGTTTGTGGCTCTCAATCTGCGGTCAGATCACAGGTGAGAGCAAACACACCTTTATTGTCTGCATGGACTGAGACACCAAGACCGGATCGGATCAGTACGGACAGGTTCTCTAAAGTTCACCTGAAGCTAATGTGGCGCTTTTAAAATACAAACACACTGAATGTGCTGTGAGTTTTTAGGTAAAAATAAAACTAAAACCTGCGGAGAAATAAAAAAAAAAAAACAGATTTCACAAACAGTTACTGTTTAAAGCAGCACGGCTCATGAGTACTTACAGGAGTCCTCAATCTTTATGAGGGGGTTCGTCAGGATGGGTGTGTTGGGTGCTGAAGGGACAGTCTGAGGTGACAGAGGGGGGGTGACAACGGGGGAGGGGATTGAGGGGCTGTCTGAGGTGCTCCCCTCTGCTTCCTTCCCCTTCTCCCTCTACAGAGAAGCCCCAGCAAAAGGAATGACAACAAAACAACAACACATGATGGCATCAACAGAAATCAAAAGGCAACACAACACATGAAAAACCAAATGACAAGAAACAGCAGATGTTGATGATGATGATGATGATAAAAACTGATAATGTACTGAGAACTGAAAACCAGCGAGGCGGAGGAGACGGAAGGAGAACGAAGCGTCTGGCGCTTCAACAAAAGAGGGAGAAAGGTGACGAACTCAGAGGAGGAAAGGAGGAAGGATGAGTGGAGGGTGTGATGAGGCAGCAGAGCCTCCTCACAGGCTCAGCACAGACTTCTCATACGATCTAAACATGGATGTTAAACTTGTAATATCAGTGCTGATGAACTTCAGAGTTTCAGTCTGAGGTGGATGTGCCGCTCTGTGGGTTAGAAGAGCAGGAGCTTTTACAACACACCTGACTCTCAAACTACAAACAAAACTTTCTTTCTTTAATCACTGTGCATTTATCTCAATGTACAAACAACCTGAATGACAAATGAAGTTGGTTTTCTGCATAATAATGGTAATGTAATAAAAATGAGACATGATATGCACAGATTTCTGATAGTTTGTTATTATTTTTTTTAAAATTATGTCAATAATGTATTTCCATCCTGTTACTGCCTTCTGATGAGGTCTTTGTGCTTATTAAGCCCTGAGTTTTGCCTGCACAGGCTGCATATATCTCCAACCCCCACCAAGAAGACTGAGCCTGAGAGGCAACATCCAGGGCAGAAAAACAAACACTTTGCAGACATCACTGAAATCCTCGCTAGTTTCTGCTGTTTCAGTTAAGATGAGCTGGTGCTTCTGTTTCTGTTGGGAGCTGTGAAACCTGCTGTGTTGCTGACTGTGTTTCACCCACTAAGAAAACCCGAAGGCTGAGAAACGACACACACGCGTCTCTGAAGGAGCTGCTGCTCTCAGATCAGTGACAACATAAAACGCTCTCCAGCTGTGCAGATACAGCTGTGGCCATGCAACAGGCAGAACACGATCGCACGACGAAGGGCCACACGTCAGAAGCAAATAAAGAAGCAATGGCGTGTTTTTCACCTGGAGCTGTGGTGCGTTGTGGTGTTTTTACCTTTTTCTGTCCACCTCCAGGGACGTGGCCAATGTTGCCGAGAGAGCCGATCTTAGACTGGACTTTAAACTCCAGCTTCTCATTTTTGATCTCAATGTTTCCACCACCTGATGAAAACAGAAAATAGTCAACAAGTTAAATATAAATATCTGTAACTATACATAGAAATATATAAGACATTTGTTTAGACTCTTTTTTAAAAATTATTTATGGTAAATTAAAGTCTCAGATCCTCTTCTTTAAGTATTATCAGCATAATTAATTCAAATGATCATATATTTTATCACACAACTCGGTTTCTTTGTCAGAAAAAGGTTGGAATAAGTTTATCTATGTTTTTTTTTAAGTATAATCTTTTAATCTGTTAAATTACATTAAATGATTGTTGACAAACGCATTCACTTTTCATTTCTCTTGAGAAATACAGTTTATTTCCACCTGGTTTGTGGCGAATGTTGTCTTTCGATCCACACTTCGATGTAACGCTGCTCAGGTCAATCTTTTTGTGCACGATTTGAACCTGTGAGGGGAAGAAGCAGAAAGCAGAAACACTTTTAATGTGAAGTAACTGGGATCCTTGTCACTTTGCATGCACACACAGAGGAGCTGATCCTGTAAACCAGCCTGTTTGTCTTCTACAGATACCAGAATCAAACTGATGCACATGAAGTCAAACTGAATTAGACACTGACGTTTTGTTACTGGCACAGAAAAGTGACAGTTTTGTGTTAAAAACGTTTAGTACAGAGTTTATTTGCTCATCTTCTGCATTTCTAACATGCACTGCTCGTGTTGATTGCAGATAAAAGCCGTGTTTCTCAGCCATGTATCACAATGCAGGTCTAAAATGATCTCATCTCAGGCTCTCCCATCATGGCCGTTTGTCTCGTAACACAAAGCGCTCGGTTTTTCTCGGCTGAGGTCACCTCACAACAACAGGCACAGTTTGTCGGAGAGGCCGAGGACAGAGACTCTTTGTCGCTGCGTGGAGATTCCTTCTCCTCACATCTCGGCGTTTTTACCATGAGAGAATTGAGATTTTTGCAGCTTGAGGATCAGCTTGAATAAGAACATCCACACACAGGATACATGCACGTTGGTTTAGAGGCTGGTTTGGGTGGTAAAACTTTCTCAACATTGATCACAGTCAAATCGACAAGCACTGACTCAACAGAGTTATCAGGCTTACATTAGACCATGAGCATCACATAACACTGTTAGCTGTGACAGCAGATGCACCGTGAGCACTACACCGTGACAGAAACACTCCAATTTATGGAAACTAATTCAAATCTAAAGTGGAGATCAGTGTGCACAAAAGGAAAACTACTGCTCATAAAGGAAATCTACAGTTTTCTAGCTGTCAGTATGAAATGCTCATGCCTGTTTACAAGTTTAATGATAAAACCGTGTTAAGAGGGGAGGTGTTAACAGATCTGAGAGTCAGAGGGAAACGGGCAGAACACAGACAGCAGGATTCGTGCACTCTGACATCCTGCTCCTTTGTGAAGATGCATTCAGTAGAAGCAAGAAGTCGGGTTTTTGGCAGCAGCTGCATGCCTGCAGCTTGCCACGGGCCAGTCCCTCGTTTATCTACTCACATTGCCTCCACCGGGTACATGTTTTATATTATCTTTGGAGCCGCACCGGGACTGGACATTGGACAAGTCCAACTTCTTATTAAGAATTTGAACCTGTAAAGTCAATATGTGGGGAAAAAAAGACTGTTATCCTGGAGGAAGCGACAGCAGCTGAGCTGCGAATGAGGACCGTTGCTGGAGAGGAAATTAAATCTTGGAGGGACGAGTTAGAGGCTCGAGGGAATGAGACCTAACCAGGGAACATGGCTGATTAAAGAGGGCAGGGAAGCACTCTTCATTTCTTTTGAACGTGTTGGTGTGATGATCTTAACTGCACAGAGGAGGAAATCCACACGACCACCTGCGGGTGCATGCTTGACATTGTCTTTGGAGCCGCAGTTACACTGCACATCACTGTTCCACCTTCAGATCAAGTATTTCAGAGGTTTTAAACTCAGAGGTGAACAGTGCTGCCAGATGTGACCGACGAAACGCAGGCTAGTTAGAACCTGAACAATCCTCGTTTAAAAAAAACATATTTTGTCCATTTTTATATATATTATATTATTAATATTATATATTATTATATATTTACCTGCCAAAAGTTTTCACTTATATAAACATTTACAGCATCAGTTCTAACACTGGATTCAGTGAGCGACACTGTGCCCACAGTCAAGCTTTGAAAAATCAAGCTGACACATTTTACAGATTGAGGATTTTGAAAGCGCTTCAGTAAAAACCTTTGACTCTGTGTCAGATTTTGAAAACCTCAGAAGTATTTTGACCTGGAAGAGTAAAAGACCACTTCCTGTTTGAGTGAGAGGTTTGGTTTTGATGATCATAACTGCTGAGATACTCAAGAGTCTGGTGTTACTCACATCCACCACCAGGTACATGTCTTGTCTTTGGAGCCACACTTACTATAGTCCACCTTCTGATCAAGGATTTTAACCTGTTACCCCAGAGTCACTGAGAGCAGCAGGGCTGCAGGTGAAGAGTGACTCCATCAAACTGTGACACTACTGTAATGAAAGAAGTCAGGCTGATGTTAATGAGAGGAAGCAGCTTTAAGGAGATAGATGTTCGGGGGTTTTTATTTTGTGAATGTTTCCTCTGTTCGAGGCAGAGGATTCGTGTACATGAGCTCAGAAAACAAAAAAACGTTTGACACTTCATTTCAAGATTCAATTTAAAAGTGAAAGTCGAACACACAGTGTCTGTGTCCAGATGTCTCACCTTGCCTCCGCCAGGTGTGTGCTTTATGTTGTCTTTAGAACCACAGCGAGATTGGACGTTAGTTAAGTCCAGCTTCTTATCGAGGATTTGGACCTGCAGCGTACGAGAGGGAAAACACAACGCTTCAGAAATGAAAGTGAGAAGAGCCGCAGGAGGAGATCAGCCTAAAAGGAGGAAATAAGATGTTAAAGACCACACGAGTTTGGCTCATTCCATTAAAGCTGCTGTTTGTCACACTCGTTCTAGTTCTTTGATGCAGCCAAAAGAAAAAGTGTTAAAATGCCTGAGGAAGCCATGTGTGATAATACTGAAGGTTTTAGTTCGTAAAAATACAGATATTATACAAAATATGGAAAGGAAGGAAAAATACTTCAACACAAAAATGGACATACACATTATATAGAATCATAATAAAATGCTACAGATGATTTAATACATTAAAGCTGTTGGCTTTGCACCTTGAGCTTTTAGTGTAAAAACTAAGAAGTAAATGGCCGAGCAGACTGTGACTGTAAGTCCATCTTCTGATCATGTGTTTTAACATGAGAGCACCGTCTCTTTACCAAAGGTTGGTTTTGATGATCATAACTGCAGAGATACTCAAGAGTCTGGTGTTGAGTTCATCCCTCAGTTACTCACATTGCCGCCACCGGGTACATGTTTGACATTGTCTTTGGAGCCACACTTAGACTGGACATTACTATAGTCCACCTTCTGATCAAGGATTTGTACCTGGAAAAATGAAAACGTCAGCTTTTAGATTTATAGTGTAGATGATTATTCGACACAAGAGCTGAGGAGCCTGAAAGAAACGGAGCCTACTGCTTCAGAAACAGACGTCAGCTTGTGTTGGTTTGTGTAAATGCATGCAACCTGAGGAACGAGCTAACTCTACTTTAAGTCCTGAAACTGTTTTCACTCGGAGCAGCTTCAGATTTTCTTCTCATTTCCTCGAAAAGTCGAACATAGACCAGAACAAACAAACAAACAAACAAACAAACAAAAACCAAAGACAGGAAGGTAATCACTGCAAGCAGGAAGGGAACAGGCGAAAACCATTTGTCCTCAACACAGTGATGGTTTTTAGGCTCAGCTTCTCGTCTTTGATCTGTCATTTAAACGTCAGTAAAACAAACAGATTCTCTTCCACTCGGAACTGAAGTGATTTTCTTTTTTTAAACTTAAATTATTTATTTTGGTCCATAAATATCACAGGACAAGATCTTCTCAGTTTCAGCAGTAAAAAGGTTTGACACACAAGTAGAACAAAGACTCGCAGCGCTTTTAATGTTAAAATAGACCTCACACACTCATCAAACACAAAACAAACACACACATGCTCACACTCTGATCATACAGCGCTCGAAACATGGAGACTGGAGTTTTAGTTCAACAAACATTTCTCACAGCAGCTCCGGGAGCAGAAATATTGGGATTGGTCGATTCAAACCTCGGTGGGTGGAGCCAAAGGCCCAGGTGTTCTGTTTGTTTTGTTTTTCAGACTGAAGACTAAAATCAGGGGCAACACAAAGTCCAGCTTCTGGTCTGGAAAAACAGTGGAGGTCTGGTTCTGCCGACTGAGGTTTAAATCCACCAATAAGCTCTTTCTCCAAAAATGTTTGCATTAACGGATCTAAAACTCCCATCAGCACAGAGCCGTCGGGGTTGGACTGGACTCAGTATGAGGTCAGGTTACCTTTCCACCTCCAGGCTGATGTTTGATGTTGTCTGTGGAGCCAATCTTGGACCTGACGTGCTTCAGGTCCGGCATCGGCGCCGCAGCGGCCAGAGGAGCCGGCGGGCGGCTCTTCATCGAGCCCGGGGATTTGGGCGTAGAACGCACCACCGCGACCTTCTTCACTTTGTTGGCTTCAGCGGCGGCCTTTGCAGAAAGTGCTTGGCTAGACGGGGATTTGGGAGTACCAGGGCTGCTCTGCCCACTCTTGGCATCTTAAGCAATCGGAGGAGCAACAGGTCGAAGGTTTTAAACATGTCGACGGTCATGGTAGAAAGAAAAATAATAAAGAAACAATAATAAATCATAGAAATAAAAAGGAACTAGGTGCTATCTGGGCTAAAAGCTGACCAAGTTTGATCCAGGTTAGACCGGATCAGACTGTGGCATTGTGGACATGCCAGGCTGAGCGTGATCTCTAGTAATCTGCGTTCGCTTTCTATTTTTTCTTTTTACCTTTTTCATTTTTTGGAGTGGGAGGTTTCTTGGCACTAGCTGTATCACAAAAAATACGACACATCATAAGTCTCTTTAAATCTTACTCCTTATAAAATGATATAAATCCAAACGAAAAGAATTCATAGAAAATCCTTACTGCGTACCTGGTTGAGCTGCAGGTCTTGCAGAAGTTTTGCCTCCCGGGGTTTGAGACTTTGCTCCACCCTGGAAATTAACAACACAGCCAGAGAGTACTTTAGTTTTCAGCAGAGACGTTGATTTTACCTCAGAAAGCTGCAGCTGCCTTTATTCTACTGTCTGCGTAGCTCAGTAATCGAAACACGTTTAGACACAGTAATCACACAAATCTCGTACAACTCATTTTAATCTGGTGGAGCAGATGAGTGTCAGAGTAATCAGCGATGAATGGACGAGGTTTTCGTAACTAACGAAAAAGGAGAATAAATCAGTGCAGGTTCAAGCTTCAGAAAAACCTCCTCAGCTGTTATTTTTCTTTGACCTTTCAAACCAGCTTCAGCCAGCGAGGGTCAAAGAAACTGATCATCAGTCCATCCATCCTTCTCAAAAACCTGAACTCTAAGCTGTATTCAGACCTGTACTTACTCCGGGCTGCCTGGGCCCTGTGCTGCTGGCTTTAATGGGGATGGAGCTGTGGCCGTTTCGGGTTTTGTTGCCCTTGGTGACTATGGATGGTCTTTTAAGGGAAGAGGTTGGTTTGGTGGCAGTTTGAGTCTTTTTCATGAAGAGGAAAAATGAATGAAAAACAAAAGTTCTAATGACAGTGACCATAAAACAGAGGAATGATTTAACAAAGGAAAAATGATGGGAAAGAATGAAACTGTCTCACGGACAGTGTTAGAGGATCGTTCTGCTTTATTACGACGTCGGTCGTATTCTTGAAGTTCTGACCATCACTTCTAACAGCTGTGAAAACACTGTGCTCACACACTGCAACTATTAAGGCTGACAGGACGAAAACACACAACAAGTCCCTCACACCGAACAAAATACTGTGGTGTTTGTCGTCGCCTTCAAAACCAGTCGCACACTGTGTGAACACCACTGCTGTCCAACTGCTGCACCCGCAGCTGTGCAGAGATAATTAGCTTAGCTTTCACCTGCTTCCTGTCTCCATGCTAAGCTAAGCTAAGCTAATACTGTACAGACAGAAGCGTGGAATCAATTTTCTCAGCGAGAAAGTGAATAAAGATATTTTAGGGAAATCTTGATGGCTTTCTTTCTTTCTTTCTTTCTTTTTTTTTTAGCCAAATGATAGACAAAACAACAAGAACAGGACCCAAGTTTGAACAAATGAGACCGATCCTTTAAATGTGTAGTGCAAAAAGAAATGAGAGACAAAACCTGAGTAAAGCTCGTGGTCATTTACCTTCTCTGCAGAACCGTTATCCATCTTTGCTTGAGCTACAGAAAGGAGAGAGAAACACACTTTAGGTTCTAACACATTAATTTAAAAAAACGTTGAATATCTATAATTTTTCTTTTCAATCCACCCAAGTGAAATAAAATAAGACTTTCACCTCCAGTGTGTGTCTAATTACATTCATATCATAAGAAAATTAAGTGAAATCGGTGATGGAGGGTATGCAGCATGCAGCGTGACACATGATGCACACACGGTGCACGTGGAAATCAAAAAAGTGGCTTTTGGGGGCTGCATAACCAGCAGAGTGAGCACAGATGGAGAGACGAAACCAAAAGCTAAAGTGGGGAGGGAGGACAACAAGCTTCTCCTCAGGTCAAAGTCAACGTCCATAGAAAAAATTCGGAGGGAGAGTGCTGCATAACACACGGTAGAAGCTGCGCTGTAAATCAAACAAGTGGAAGGAGTTAACTGAAGAGGACTGGTTCTGAACTGGTGAACATGACAGCAAACAGACCTTTGAAAACAGCGACCGGCACCAAAGACTTTCTGGCTGGAGAGCTTTGGGTGGGGGTTTTCTGGAGTTCGGCGGTACCGGTGGTCTGAACCACGCCGCTCCTCATCTCTGAGTCATTAGAAATGTCAGGCCTTGAAAAGCTGGCCCTATGTAACGCTGAGTCACTGCGGCTGTTTTCAGCTGCCGTGTCAGATGGCATTTTGGTTGCAAGGCTCTGCTTCTCGGAAATGTTCCGAACGCTGTTTGCTGGATGATCATCTGAATGAGAATCAAAACTAGTCTGTGACAGACTTTGGGTTTGAAGGGTCTGTTTCATTTCTGGAGTCGTATTTTTGCTTCCAGAGTCACTGCAGGACTTTGAAGCTGCTCCATCATGAGTCAGTCCGTCTTTCAGTCGCTCAGAGACGAGCTGCTCTCCTTGACTAACCCACGAGGTTTCGGTGGATCGGTTTCCGATGGATGTAAGGTCTTCCACAGCCGTGCTCCTGACTAACGACGTCCCGGACAGACTGTTCATTTCAGTCAGGCACTCGGAGGCATCCAGACTGATCGCCCTCTGAGAGTCCACAGCTCCGGTCCACTCCGGCCCCCCCCTGCTGGCCTGCACATCCCGTCTAATCTCTGACCTGCAGCTGAGGTCTTCAGAGGCCCATAAAGAGTCACTCAGTCTCTTCCCACACTCTCCCACCACCTCGTTTCCTGGGTCCTGGAAACAGGAAGCTCCCATGAAGTCAACGCCCTCCCCAGCGGCTCCATCTACAGCAGGCTTTGATCCGTCGCTCGCGAACACGAACTCACTGTGGACTCCAGTACCAGGCTTTGCTAATTTGTTTGGAAAGCAGATTAATGATGACATTCACAGCACTTGTTTGCCATCTCCCCATTGAAACAAAAAAAGAAGTGATGTCCGTGAGGAAAATAAAACACTTGTATTTCATTAACCAGAGAAAAGAAAGCTATAAAAAAAAAGGTGATATGCAAGACTCATGAACTGAGAGGTGATTAATGGTGGATTGGTTTGTAAAGAAAGTATTTGAGTTCACATTAAAATAAAATGAAATGGAAATGGACAGTAATGCATCGCAATGGGCAGGCAGACAACAGATGATGCATTCCAGTGAACAGAATGAACAGCAGACCACTGAAATATGCATTTCATTGTAAAAAGGTGATTAAAATGTGATATAAAGTCTTTCTGATCTGCTTCTGGCTGTGCGACATAAAACATTCTCCCCATAAGACTTCAGCTTTTCTGAACAGCAGCTTTATCAGAACGTTTTGGCTGAAAACAGCTGCTGTAGTTGCTGGAGTAAAGGTTGAGGACTGTGATGAGAGTGAACCAAAACAATGAGCTTAAAGACACTAAAATGCTCTGTGGCACTGAGGGGAACTGCAGCATCACAAGGCATCTATTAACAGATTATATTTAAAGTCTATTGGTGGGTCACTCCAGACTCTTTACATATAAATCTATATGGAGCGTACTTTAAAAACTCATAGCAGAGAACAGCTCGTTCCCCTCTGGGCGACTTCTTGTCCACCTGGAGTTATAAGTGGATTCATATCCACCTCCTGCAGTAAATAAATGCAGTCTGAGTGCAATCAATAAACATAAAACAGCCTACCTGTTGAAGCTGCTCCTCCTGCTGCTGATCGAACATGATGAGACAGACGGAGAGACAGGAGAGCGTGGTCAGTAATGAGTTTCTGTCATTCACGACTGATTAATACACTCACTGCAAAGAAATCAATACAAAGCCCACATACAGCGCGTCCTCTGTTAGCAGAAAGCCCAAAGCACATAACAGTTAAATATATCATTCAAAAACACAGGAATAAATATGCAAAGGAGGAGAGCGATCAGGTTTCCACACAGTTTTTATTTAAGCCTTGCAGGATGCAGCAGTACCACACCTAAGCTGGTGCTCTGTGTGGTACTTGGGGTTCTCCGTGACTGGGAGCACTGCATCTGTTTAACAGATCGCAGGAGTCTTAAATCTGCCTGCGGTTTGGCCACTGCCTTTCATTCTGAAAGAGCCAGGATGTAACCCTCTTTTTGTTTAAAAAAGGGACATATTTGCCTCTCGAGTCTGCTTATGATCACGTAGCAGCTCTGAGAGGAGCAGAGTATTAACCGTCAGAGCAAGCATTAAAAAAAAAAAGAATTAAGCCAAAGAAAAAACAAACTCAAACACACTTTTTTTCCCCAATCATGATGCTGAAAGAAAAACATAGTAAGGACAAAAAAAAAAAAAAAAAAAGAGCCGCAGGCCGCTGTGCTCAAACAACTCGAACGAGCAGTCAGACATTTTGGAAAATACGCGCGTGTGCTTTCTTTGAAAGAGTCAGAGGAGAAGATCGTTATCGCTCTCACATCCAAGTGAGTGACAATCGATTAATCAAGCTATATTTCCAAGCACAGTTACTAAACATTGAATGGTTCAAGATTCTCAAATGTGAGAGTTCACTGCTTTTCTTGGTCGTACATTATATAACTGATGACGTGTTTTCTGATGTTTTATAGATCAGAAAAGCTTTTTATTTTGCACCTTGAACAGAGTCAGGCTAGCTGTTCCCCCTTCTTTCCAGTCTTTATGCTAAGCTAAGCTAAGCTAAGCAGCCACTAGCTGCAGCCACATGAGAGTGGTATGGATCTTGTTTCTCTTGGAAACAAAGCGAATGTGTGTATTTCCCAAAATGTCAAGGAGAAAAGATGCTGTAAAAACAAATGAAAGCAGAAGCAGCAGAAAAGTGTTGAGCGCTCAAAGACAGGAGGCGTACCAAGCTGCCCCTCGTCTCCACGTGAGGCGCCCTCTGTTTCTGAGAGCTCAGACGCGGCCTCAACGCCGCCCGTCTCCGCAGACGTCTCAGCTGTAGGATAAATGGACGTCAGTCAGGTTATTTTTTTATTTGGATCCCCATTAGCTTTCACCACAGCAGGTGCTAATCCTCTGGAGGTCCGTGCCCTCAAAATACATCGTAAAAGAAATATAATGATTCTAAACACAATAAACAAGAAGCAGCAGTGATCCATTGTGTGATGCATTTAGCAAAGCCTAAACCCTAAACCTCAGCCTGATCTGACGTCTTCCTCAGGTCTACTCAGCTAAATCTCCATCCGACCTCGTGTTTGCTGTGACAGGTCACTTGTGGAATTTCTCATGTTCACACACTCAGGAGCTGTTGAACACATCAAGGAGCCTCTTCAACCTGATGACCCTCCATCCCTCCACACTTCAGACAAGATGTCACTCTCAGTATTTATGATCAAAGCCCGGTTGGCCCTGACCGGACCGGGGCTACTGTGGCTAATTCTTACAGGAGCAGAGAGCCAGTATTTCCCATGTTAGTCAGCTCTGCTCCAGAGGAGGTGGTTGTACATGTTCACTGAGTAACAGGCTCTTACTGCACTTTGTTCATAGACACAACGCAACTACAGATGCCTCAATATCACCAGCAGGCTATAAATACCAGGCTAATTAGCAGGTTTAAGGCACACGTTAGCACACAGGCAGGAGGGGTTAGGCTTAAAACTGTGAGGTAAAGAAAAACCAACAAACCAAGATCAACATTTCTGCAAAATATCTGTGAAAGGAGGAGTGAGCTGATCACCTGCACAAACGTGCTACATGAGGGTTAATTTGTGTTAATACGATCTTTGGTTTTCAAGCTTCCTGACATGAGGAGCGCAGGCGGGCGTACCAGGATGCTCCTCGTCATCACAGCTCTCTGGCTGAGAGAGTTCAGACACAGATTTCGACCCATTTTCACTGAGCGCTGCTTCATTTTCTGTGAATTTAAAGGTAAACCAGGCGTCAGGCAGAAACAGGTGACGCTGGCGAAATCATTTAAAAGGTCAAAACCTCGGAGACAGTGAGCTCTGTTTTAGGAAATAAGATCCACTCGTACCAAGAACAACGCATAAAAACCTGAATCCGTTCGACGTGGTCTCAAATGGTGTTTTAAAATATCACAATGACATCCTTCACATCCACACAGGTGTTTTCAGAATTCTGAAAATGTCATTTTATTAAAGGTTTTTTGTCCTTTTTCAATTTTCTCCTTCAGATAAACGTAATTTTTTTAGATGGATATAATCCAACATATTTTTATCCAACAGTTGTTCATGTACAAAATGTTTATTGTGCATATTTTAGACATGAAATAACTAAACTTTTAACCATTAAACACGAATAATGTTCTACACATTTAAACCAACTGTAACCACACAACTAAACTTACACTACAAACACTAACACTGTACTACTTCATCACACTCTCTACGCAGCTACGTCTCCTACTCAAACATGAGATACTCACTTTGTGTTTCACTGTTGATACCTGAGCTGTTTACCTCTGCAGGTGAACCTGACTCTGTGCGTCGCTTCCTGTTTGTGTAGGAGACGTTGGGAAACGGAAACGGGGAGAACGACTGCACTAGTGAGGGCTGTAAACTGGGGAAAGCTAGGCTACGTACTAATTGGCCATATGGTTGATTGGGATGAGAAAGAGGAAAACACATTGCTGACAGGCCTGAAACTGATCATTAGCTACGAGCTGAACAATCTGTCACGACTGTAATTATTTATTTTACAAACTCAGCCAACAGGGCTCTTCCCTCGCCATTCATTTGCTGTTTTCACATTAATAATCCTCCCAGTCATCAGATATCCTCCTTGAAAAGTCGATGTTTTCTGCGCAGCTTTAAAAGCCTGATTGTTTGTGAACTGAATTGGTAGCGAACAGTGGCTCAGGATGGAAACAGGGCTCGTTCTGAGGGCTCTGACCCAGATGCCTGGATTACAGAGCGCAGTGCAGCTGCAGTCAGGCACTCGGGCCCAGTCAAGCATGTCTTGTGTCCATTATGTAAAGAGGGATTAAAACAAAGCACCGTTGAATCTCTGGGTCTCAGCCTCTGCCCCGACCCTTTAAATGCTACAGTGACTTTTAGGAAAGTGTGTGTGCAGATTTAAAGGCTTCTCTTTCAGATCATCTCAGAATATGTCCTGGGATTAAAGCGCTAACGTGAAGCCAAAGAGACTTGACTTGGCTCGAGGTGACCTTTAACCTGTGGGCCCCAGAGTTTACCCACAAATCGGCTGATTCAGATGATTCAAAATCTGTAACACTATAATCCAACCCTCTCTTTAAAAACCATTGTTCACCTGTATAAGCAATATGTAAACGTAAATGGTTTTAAACACTTCACAAAGCAGATTTAAGTGTTTATTCCTGCACGTTTTCAACAATTCTAATTCCTCCTTTGACGACATATTGTATATATTTATAACTGTATTATATTGTCATTCGTTATCTGTTTATATAACAGTATCTAGTGATGGATGCTTCACAGGAAGCTGTAAACAGTGCTGTAAACCATTTATTACATGTTTTGATTTGATTTATAAGGCTTTAAATGACCTGGTTCCTTCCTACACATTCTCCTGATGATGATAATTTAACTGCTCCTTCGTTTACTATAAAAACCTTTCGGCAGTCGATCCCTTGCTCATCAGGTTCAAACTGGGGAAACAGGCTCTGTTGAGATTTGATTAGTTTGTGTTTATGGGAAAACATTAACAGAGGAAGCGCCTCTTTGTTGGCTGAACCAGTTTGTCTGTGTTTCTCGTGTCTGACCTTTCATTTTGGCGTCTCCAGGGCTTCTGTGTCCCATCTGGACCCCGTTCTCCTGGTGGTGCTGGTCGTTGATGGTCATGTTGGCTAAGGAGGCGCTCATGGTGTCTCCAGAACTGTAGCTGTTGGAGGCGTAGTCCATTGCCAGTTGCAGGTCAGGCTGAAATGAAATAAATGAAAATGAGGATGTGTCACATTACTGGTTTCAAACAAGTCAGAAATGAAACATGCAAAGTAGCTGACAAGGACAAACGCCTGGTTTTCAGGATTAAATATAATGCTGGCGTACTTCATGGACACTCTGTCTTCCGGTGTTCAGAACCAGTCCGTCACCACGAAATGTAAACAGACACTGTGTCTGTGAAACCCGGTTATTTATACATCCTGACGTGGGGTCGGCGCTTCATGTTACAGCCTCGCAGATAAAAATAGTCCCGTCAGCTCATGTGCACGCCGGCCTCACTGCCACGAGCTGCACTTTCCAAACAGCCACCTCTGAACCCGTGACAGTTTCAATTCGCCACCGTTCACCGCCATTTTCGCCACAGATGCTAAGATGCTAATACACCGCCCTGTACCACAGGAAACTGTCGTTACAGTCGTTACAGTCCCGACGTGCTCCCTCAACAGGCGAGATGTGAACTGCGTCAAATCTCATAAAAAGCGGATTACATATCAGATTAAAGACAAGCCTCTGGTTACATCAGCAGTTTTCAGTTTGAATCTATTTTTTTTTTTCCACTGTCCTCTCTCTCACACACACACACACACACACACACACACACACACACACACACACACACACTTATAACCCGAGCCAGTGCAGAGAGCTTATGGCATAATCAGTCTCAACATCCAAACTGCTCTGTTCGTGTTTGTATGGCGCTGCAGATCTTCCAGCTTCTGATCTCTATTTTCACCCTCATGCCCACTTTGGCACAAACACACAACTCGGTTTAATCTCACAGATCTGAGAATCTCAGCCTGCGGAGACCAATAGATCATTTAAACCATCAGTAAACCAAATTATTATGAGTCAGAATTATGTTAGAGCTGTTTGTAAACTGTGTTTGTCCTCTGCAGTGGAGGAAAAGAAGCTGAGCAGTACATTTGAGAGATATAGTGATAAAATTAGTGAAAAAAACGTCATAACACGCGACACATTTTAAGATTAAACCAGTGATTCACAACATTTCTGACTGATCTCTCAGAAATAGCCTCCAGCCTGATGTAACTGTCTCTTTACAGGCAGCAACGCCTTCACTGTTGCTGTGGTTACTCCACCCAATAAAACCTGCTCTAAAGCCACACTCTGCTCAGCAATGTGACCTCCCCTCTGTGCACCTCCATATCTCCTGACCTTGGATGTTTAAACATCCCACATTCCCATACAGTAAGTATGTAAACAAACATGTATCTGAATAAAATGCATCGATTCCTCTGAACCATAGAGCTCCACTGTTTCCAGAAACTATTAAAACACACACATCAGTGATCACTGTTACACTGACTGACTCCTTCCCTCATGAAAATGAACACACACACACTGTGGTTTATTTTGACTCAGTCCCACACACACACACACCATCTGCTGCCTGAAATACTCACTAGAGCACCAAATGTGGATTAATCCGCCGCTGAAAATAGTCCCAAACAAAAGCACTATTTCTTCATGTTTGAGTAAAACTTGCTGAAAGTGAGCCGCTGTTTTAGGGAATTAAGGGAGAAAATCCTTTTTAAAAGTATATGAACGTATAACTGTGAGCTGTTTTTACAGGTTTACATCTTCAGACTGAGGGTGGCCTGATTATCACACAAATTTTCAATTTCCTTTCACTTCATCATTCAGCCTCACACTGAGTTGTTGTTAGCCAGTTTCTGTTTGGTAGGGGTTGTTATTTTTGCTCCAACCAATCAGCAGCAAGTCGTTTATCCGTCCCACCGGCGCTGTTTTCGGTCGGCACATGAGCAGAGGTCATTAGTCGCAGGTAGCTCAGTGTTTGTTGTCAGTTTAGTTGTTATTCCTGTAAATTGACTTACAAGTGCTCGTTCAGCGGCACTGATTTCTTCCACGCTTGCCGACATTTTCGTGGCCGTTACTTCCGTCATTTTTCTGACTCTGACACAGGAACACAACGTCCCCATTCTTAATCTTGATCCTGCATAGAAAACTCTAAACTGGTCGGTTGTTTTTCCAAACAGCCGAGCGGTCGTCGCTCAGCAAAACACCAGACCTGTTCTGGGCTTGATGCTGAGAGAGACAGACAGGGACGGGGACGGGAAGACGCAAAGTGCTGAGAGGTTTAGAGGTTTAGTCTTTTGGTGGGTTTTGCTGACAGGAAGAAAAATAGAGAATAAAACTCATTCTATTCTTTTAAAAAGTGCTAAAAAAAACAGCCTCTTTTAAATGGGAGTTCCTGATATCTTATAAATGGTAGAGTGACATTTGTGTGTCCCATTGAAATTCTGATGAATAGCACACTCTCAGTCCTCACTCACAGCTCCAGGACAAAACTCCCATTGTAGCATTACACATGACAGAGTCCAAACAAGAAGAGAGCTGCACCCTTGCCAACGCAGACAATCCCTCTGAGAGGCCGTTCGTCCTGCATCCGGGAGCTCAGACGGTTAGAGAGCAAACAAACTCAGTGATCAGAATTGAAACCCTCAGCTGATAACTGTATGTACACAGGAAACGTAGATTAGTGTATCATGGCTGTATTACAGGAGCTAGTTTAAGCCTCACGTGCTGATCAATCTACTCGAGGAGCTTTTATTTCTCTCAGTTCTTCCCTCATTGTGTTGAGGCAGTTAGGACCAGAGCCTGATGATTTGCTCTGGGACACAACACACACACAAATTTTCACCTGCTGCAGAAAGGGAACATGACAGCGGTCTTTGTCGCAGCTTCATCAGGGGGAAAAGGCTCAAAGGTCTGCTGATGCAGCTTGTCCCTCTCAGGGGCGTGTGAAAATGTAATCTTGGCACAGACCGGCTCTGCAAGGAGCACGGTCAACAGGGATGTTGACACAGCTCCAGGAGCCTGCAGCAGGACATGCAGTGTGAGGGGAAAAGATGGAAATGGGCTTCTGGAGTTCTGGCAAGTTTAAAAAAAAAAAGAAAAGACCTTCAAAATGTCAAAGTGGTGTCATCTGGGTTATCTCAGCTTGGACTGATTTATCTAAGCTGAGTTGCATTATGGTAAATGCAGGATTCAGGGTTTCATTTCTGAAACAATTACTTTCACTGTTGAGAAATCTGGTAATTATTTTCTTGATTAGTCTATGAAACGACCGTCATAGGATCTGAGAGCCCAAACTGCTTGTTTTATCAAATCAAAGTGGGAAATCTTCAGGTTTCAGACACGAGAACCAGAGACTTTTTGGCTTTTTGTTTGAGAAATAATGTAAATGATTAGTTTTCTCTCTAAATTATTAAACCCAAGCAGAAATTCAGGTTCCATCTTATAAAATGTGAGGTTCTATTTGTCTATGTCTATGTCTATGTCTCTATTTAAGGACATTTTACAGAACAAACACTCAGTTCACTGACAAAAGAAATATAACGATGAAAATAATAGTTAGTTTCAGCACCAGATTAATCGACTCGTTGTTTCAGCTCCACTGGAAATCACAGAATGCGACTGAAGCCTTCAGGGAGGCTGGGTGTTAAAGGGTTAATACATAAAATGTCAACAGTGCAGAATTCAACGCGACGAACTGCTCGTATCATCTCTGTTGCAGCTAAAAAAACCAAAGAGTTTCCATTTACACCGACACAAAAAAGAAAAGCAGCAAATCCTCAGGCCGCAGCATCTGGGCAGAGTATATTCAAGCACCTTTGCTTGATAAATGACTGAAAATCATTTCACTGATTCATCATCATGGCTTCAGTGTTAAACGGTTCAAACCCCAGAACAAAGGGGTTAGTCTGATGCTGTGTACGGGCCTGCCTGCTCACCAGCCCGCTCGTAGCTCAGCTGAGAGACGAGGATGCTGCTCTCATGCTTGATTGCCTCTGTATCTCTGACCTACTTTCCTCATCGTTCTCTCTCTCTCTCTGTGCTCTCGACCAGCCTCCCAGCCTCCCAGCCTCTGGCGGCCACAGACTGGCTTTACCTTCCTAATGTGGGCCCGGCCTTGCAGTGGTGGAGCTGAAGGTGGAGCCCGTTTCCATTTTGCCATCCATCTAAGTGCTGCAGGGGAAACATCTTGCAGCGCCGGCCTGCACGTGGCCACCAACACACACGTTTAGTCACATTGGTGGAATATTTTCCATCTTTGTTTTCATTGCTCCAGGATGTTCACCACACCCTGCTACCTTTCCACACAACCTCCTGTCGGCTTCAAAGACGCCGCAGCCTCTTAAAGCAAGATATTTGTTAATAGAACCGACTCTAGACTTTCAGTTCCGGTTTTCAGAGCAGTGAGAGACGCACATGGTCGAGTCCACATTCTCAGAAATAAAAATATGAGGGTTTCTTCTTGTGTTTCCACAGTGCAGAGTGTTAAGTAGTCAGCAGCTCCAGCTTCTGCACGTTATGTTAATATGTACACAAGACCCAGAGCTACACAATCTGATCCGCCACACACACTGGTCTACTGGTGCAATGAGCCAAAGTCCTCCGTCAGCATGAGGCCAATTAACTGAGAACAAGAATGCAGCTTAAAGACTGTGCTGGAGTTTCTTCTTCTCTGTAAAGAGACGACACCAGCAGAAAAAGAACAGCTTCTTTTGGCAGAAACTTTAACTCTCACAGGTCGATTTGTTTTTAACTGTTCAGAAAATGACTGAAAAGTTGCATAAAACTATATTTAACTAAACAAATAATAATAATTGTTTTTCCAAAATGTCAAGTCATGAATCCAAAACAGAGCCACAGACGAAGCAGCTTCGGGCAACAACCAATAATTATTTTCACTGTCAATTAATCTGTTGATTGTGTTCTTGGTTTTTGTGTGTTCATCATGATGTCCCCAAACTGAAGGTGACATCTTCACTTCACATCTTCACAAGACTGAATGATGACCTGGCTGCTTCAGACCCGAGTCAAACGCAGTAAATCTGAATAACGTAAAGCTCGAGTTGACAGAAGTTATCTAAGACGAGATGTCGTCGGTTCTGCCAGCCTAAGCTCCTCAGGCAGGTCCGGCCAAAATGATGCAGTCACCTTTGGACCTGAGCCTGAACGAGGCGATGACTCAGTGAAGTCAGGAGCCAAATTCAGATGAATGACCGTTCCAGTTAAAGGCTTGAAAACTTTATCTTCATGTTGGACGATAAATCATGCTGTTATAGATCATAGATCATAATGTTTTCCTTCACCTGCTTGATGAATGATTGTGCATTTGTTGTGGTTTTGTTTGGTTTACTGACAATATTGTTCAACATTTATAAAATTCAACATTTATAAAATTCAACACGTCAGTCTTTGTAATGGACTCAACGACTAAAGGTCTGGACTTATGTCCATGGTTGTTTCTGGAGTGTTTAGCAGGACAGAGACAGGTGCTCAGTGTCTGACCACAGACACTAAACACAAAGCAGTAATAATTAACTGGTGGTTGTTAAAGCTTCAGATTTAACCAACACGTCCTCTGGAACAACATGTAGAAGCTTTTAATGATCTATTAATAGGACGACATCATTTTTCTGCTCCTTCAAAACCGTTCAAATGAAAATAAATCTGGGACAAAAACTGAGTTGAATAATGTGACAGTGCTTTGGTTGAGGTTTGGTTTAGGGACAGAAGTAACTTGGTTTGGGTTATTATGAATAATTCATAAAGGACAGAGGAGCTTCACTGTCCTGTTTACAATAATAAACACGTGGAACGAACCGAAGTCGACTGTGTCTGAAACAGGAACGAATGATCTGTTAAAGCCTGATGTTTCACCGGGTGTCGTCGGGCTTACCTCGGCCTGAGTCCACAGATCTTTAATGAGAAACCTGCATTACAGAGTTTGAGAGACATGGATTAGATAAAAGATGCTCAAATTGCATTATGGGAAATGTAGGCTGCCAGAGTTTGGGGATCTAAGGGACTAAGAGTCAGTTAATACAACACTGACACACCCATGTCTACATGTTTGGTCAAAACAAGACCAAAATCTCACCTCTCCCTCACAAGCATTGCATCTTTCTGAGGCTCCCACGTCTTTGTAATTGAGTTTGACTTTGTTAGACCACAGAAATAAGACAGTAGCCCAATCACCATAATGGAGAACAAAAGTAGGCTAACACCAGATAACCCTGTTAAAAGCCAACTAGGCTTTGATGACTGTCCAAACAAAGAGAGCACAGCAGCTGATTATTATAGGAACTCTACATGTGACACATATTGACAACATATTATATTAATTTTAAAATGTGACCCCATCCTTTAACCTGAAGAGGCTCAGCAGGTCAGCTGGAGGGAGCAGGCCATGTGAGGCCTCACTGCGCGCACAACAGCGCGTTTCTCCACAAACAACTCGCGTCTATCAAAAGAGAAACAAAGCGGCTCTGAGATGTCTGTCATTCCTTTCAGCTCATCATCTGGCCGGTTGGAATGGCTTCCAGCTGCGGTTGCAGACTACAACATGCCCGTTTCCCCGCCTCAGAGCAGAAATCGATGTAACGAGGGCGCACGAGAAGCCCACGGGGATAGGAAAGAGGTGTGTCCGAGCCGAGCCGAAGAAAACGAGCAGAGATCCTCATTCCAGAGAATCCACCCGGTCCTGCAGACCACAGGTTTTATTATCACGGACATGCAAGCAGCGCATTAAGCGCCATTGTTTTCATTTGGTTTGTAAATGGGTTCATGGCGCGAGGCTTTCACGCACCTACTGTGGATCAGATCGTGTCCGCTGACCCCGGGCGGATTACTGAAGAGCCCATATGTGTCAGATAAGCAGCCTGGTTCACTGTGAGGGCTGTGACAGCGGAGACGCTGCGCTGCTGCGCGGACGCTGCTCATCAAATGAAAAATGGGCTTGGCATTTGCGCACAGGCGCCGCATCATTCCCATTCCCCACATCATCTGCTCCCAGAATAATATGAGAATATGAAAATACAGCAGAGAGCCGAGGGTGGGGATGAGTGCAGCACACCAGGGGCTCGTCTTTACAGTGATTTAAATGCAGGATTTCATGTTGCAGAATGAGGGAGTCCGTTTGTGAAGCAAGGAAGAGGCGAAAGATCCAGAATAACGGGAGAGACAAAAAAAAAAAAGCAACGTGAAGAGCTGAGTCCTCACAGACACAAATTCACACTCACACACACACACACACACACACTGCTCAAATCAGACGACACAAAGAAAAGAAGTGGTCACCGCCACTGAACTGGAGTAAATGCCACAGAAATAACATTGCATTGTTGTCCTCCTCCTCAGGTCCTTTAATAATGAGATTAGAAATATTGTGTCGGATTAGTCCTGAGCGCCAGGACAGTGTCCGAGAGGCTGAAGCGAAAGCAGAACCTGCTCCTGCTCCGGAGGAGGATGGAGACATGTTTTTTTTTCTGAGAATGAGAAGAAAAGAGGCGATAAGCCATGTTTGTTGGGTGGTGACTGCTCCTCCGGGGCTGGAGCGATGATGGCTGCAACACAAACACGTTTCTCTGTTTGTTGTAGATGAAGATCGATGAGGATGAAGATCGCGCACAATGAAACCTTTTTTTTTTTTTTTTTTTTAAACACCCACAAAAATGAAAAAAGCTGCAGCAGGAAGATCTGTGTTTGACATATGATGTGAGAAAATGCCTTTCACTCATGTGTATGGTATATTTCTATACGTGGAAACGCACAGAGGCCCAACCTCTCCCACCTCATGCAAAAAATATTAAGTGACAAGACGAATACCGATGGAGAACAACGACGCAGCGGTCGGCTCGCGCGTCGCCCGCCCGCTCCCGTGGTTCGGTGTGTTTGCACTGACACCGGATCGGTCCAAGAAAAGAAATATGTCGGGGTTTTCTTACCTGAGCGCAGACAGCGGTGTTGTCTCTTCAGCGGCAGTCGGTCACCGGGCGCACACAGCGTCTCCTCGCAGTGCAGCGGCAGACCGGAGCGGGGCGCTGCGGAGCGGAGCGCAGCGGTGACTGGCTGCCCTGAAATGCAACCTGTCTGCTGTGTGCAGCGCTCAGTCCATCTGGTTCCGTGCAGGGTGTAAACAAAGACACCGGTTCTGAACAAATGAATAAAACTGTATGCTGCCACACAGTGTGGACTATGTGGCCAAAAGTATATGGACAACCCTCTTAGTATCACGGAGACACTGGTGGAATGTAACGAAGTACATTCACTCAAGTAATCACTTCAGTAGAGTCATAAGATGCTTTTACTTTACTTATTTCAGTTTGATGTTTCTTCTACTTATCTGATGCTTTATTACTGACTCAAGTTCAAATCAGCTCCACCAGTTAAAGAAATCAATACATCAATAATAATGATCCAATAAAACAATGATATGACTGACAGGGACCATTCTGCTTAAAGCAGTACTTCTGTACTTGAGTAAAACTTTGAATGCAGGACTTGATGGAGTATTTTTGTGGTGTGCTGCTACTTTTACTTGAGTAAATGATTTGAATATTTCCTCCACCACAGCCAATGAAGACGCCAAGGACATTTGTAATGGGATTTTTTTTTAAAAAAAAAACGATATGGCACGGCTGTTTGATTCCAATTAAACAAAATGGATTCTTGAGTTTAAATGATTTCTACTTCAATGCACAGTGGAATAAAATGTTTTTAAAGGTGAAATTAAAGGGGAAAGTCTGTGAATGGTTTATAAATAACTTTCTTTTACTGAAACATGAGCAGTGATTGTGTGACAGAGACATCCAGACTGAACAGAAGCTACAGGAACAGATCACTGTGGTCGGCACTCAGGGGTCGAGCCTTGGCACATAAAGCAGTGGAGGCCCGGGGGACTGAACAGTGCACTCTTGTGTCACTGGTCTTTCACTGGTCTGCCTGTGGCCTCTCACTATCACACACCGGGTGCCAACTTTTACACTCAGTTGAGAAACCGTTCAGCTCCGGAAAACAGCAGTGGAATTATTGACGGTCCGATTTATTTGGGAACACTGAAGCCGTGATGTGTTGGCAAGACAAGACTCTTTGTGCCTTCTCTCTTTCTTTTTCCTCCACCCTCCCTCTCGCTCTCCTCCTCTCTGCTTTTGGAAATCTGCCCAGTGCAACAGCTGCCACTGGCTGTGCGGCTGAAGATGAGTTGGATTTATCCTGTGGTGGGAGTTCACTGTGGGCCAGGTGCTGCTGTGGGATCCTTCTCTGGCTGAAAATCTCCCTTTACACGGCTTTTAAATCCTCATGTGGTCAGCAGTCTGTTACCTGGAGGCGCCACTTCAGTGACATTTCATTCTTTCCATGAACATTAGAGGGGTGGAGCTGAGGAAGAGGAAGATTTAAATTTGCTGCTGGCAGTGTCTTTGTGTTATAAAGGGATATGGCATAAAGAACAGTTATAATTAGAGGTGCTGGCAGGCAGATTTCATTACCTTCAGACAGAGCCAGGATTTCTGTTTCTGTCCTTCAGGACATGAGGGTGGGATCAATCTTCTCATCTAAAGCCAATGAGCATTTTCCTCAAAATGTCAAACTATGTCTGCACAGCATGGATCTTATCATCCCTCACAAAGAGCTGGAACACCAAGAAATGTCCAAATCTAAGTGGCTGCAAAACCACTGATGCACCGTCACTGTAGCTGCTAACTCCAAACCCACCACTGCACTCAGGTTAATCCAGCATGGGAACAAAACAAATATCCACTGAGCGATCACAAAGAGCCGGTGACACTGTATGTGTCAGTCTACAGTATATACCATATGATACTGTATAAAAACTCTTTACAGGCTTTTACGTTTTGTTGGGACATTTCATGATAGACCGAGTCTCTTAAAGGATTTGATTCTATTTCTTGTCTTAAACTGAATAAACGGCTGACATCATTTTGGGCTTGAAGAAATGTAATGTCCGTTTCAAATTATTTTCTGATAAGATTCTCTTAAATATAAGCCACAGATTAATCGATCAATCAGGAAAATGATTGTGTGATGTTTAATCGTGTGTGCCTGTGTATCTGCTGCGAAACACTGGTGAGTTCCTTAGAAACGGAGCTTTTTGTAATCGTGTTTCATAAAGTGAACACAGACGGGCTGGATGGTAAGAATGAGCGTGCTGTTTGCAGCTGAATGATTTATGGGCACTGACTTTTTTTTTTTTTCTTTCTGAGCTGAAAGGGAATTTTTGTTGGGTTTCCCCCTCCGTGTGTCTGTTTAGAGTCCTGTGGTGAAACAATGCTGCACAGCAAACATTTTCTCTCTTTGGATTCTTCCATCCTCGACCGTCACAGTCGTGTTTGGTCTCTGACTCTAACAGTCGGCCGCTCTCTGCTGTCTGAAGCAGCTCCACACTGAAGAGGCCGAGCAGTCTCAAGTATTTGGGAGCTGACTGTGACAGCAGATTCAGATCAGTGTCGACTGTACAAAGAACTTCACATCACAGTCATGAGTTCTTTAGATGCCTGTTAAGACTTCAGGCTTTTCTGTCTGGAAGGTTCTTAAATACACGACCGACCATCTGCCCCCACCCCACCCCGAATTCAAAAAGTTATGTAACACGGGTTTACCCAAATCAGACAGACAAGTTGTGATGACTTGTCTGGATTAATGTTAAATATCCACTCGCTCTCTCAAATGATGATGATCAAATGGAATGATGACCAGCAGCAGACAGAACGGAAGAGAGGCCGGGGCGGCACAGCCACGTGATTGGTTGGGGGGCGAATCAGAGGCGGCAGAGGAGTAAGAAGGAGACAGGCAGTGGGCTTGTTAGCATCACAACCTCAGTATGAAGTGACTGTTAAACATTTGTTCCTGGAAAGAATCAAATCACAAAGAAGTGAACATGACTAAAAGAGACACAAAACCACAGCCAGAGATGCAAAACAACTGAACAGTGCAGGAGCTTGATGAACATCAAACTGAGAACTGACAGGTAACCTCGGTGGTGATGTTCTATGATAAAGTGAAGTGAATGTGGACAAAAACTGTCTGAACTGGTGAAGAACAAGTAATCGAACACTAGAGGGAGATATTCCCTCAGAAACAGTCAATAAGTAAAGCTTCACTGGAAGAGCACAAACAGCTCAGAGCAAACAAACTATACACACATTCATCTCCTTCAAAGAGGAAATGAAAACAGACAAAATGCCGACACGCCGGTGCCTCACACAGCCCCACTGCTGCATCAAATCATCTGTTTTAATACAAACAGTCAGAACTGCACAACCTGCCATCAGAGGCCCAAACCCAGAATAATACACTACACACTGACGTGCAGAAGCTCTGCAGCATGTAGACTGTGGATTTTTCCATCACTGACAAACACGCGTCCAGGTGTTCCGTTTACTCTGTCAACAGTCAAACGTCGCCGTCAAACCCACAATAAAAGCCGGCAGTGACCACGGTTTCACACTACAGGCCTCGTGTTGTGTTGCAGCTTTGCGTCATTTGATTTTCACAGCATGTGTTGTTTTCCAGCTGAACGTTGCACGATAGCTGCTGCTGTGAGAGGAGTCTCCTTCTGCCAATTATATATGAGCCACAAATGAAATAAACAAACATCTTAATGCACATGTTTAAGGCTCAGCTGACATGTCTCGGTCCTGAAGACCACGTCCCGTCTCATGAGAATGAGAGTTACCGTGTTTCCGGGTTGTCTTCGTGTTGAGTTGGTACGAAGCGGCTCAGGTGACGTAATAAGTTCAGTCGTCTCAAAATGGTTCACATCAGTCCAGCTGCACGGAGAGAGCAGCTGATCCTGAAGAGGAAACATCTGCAGGTACCTGGATGGGAATCTGACAAAACATCTCATCTCATCAACTAAACCTTAAACCACAGGGAATATTTTTTAAATCCGAGAACATGGACAAACTTTTATGTGATGGACGGTGAGATTTTGTTTTTTTCAGTGACTCAGATCCTTAAGAGAGTGAGAGAAGAAGAAACCAGCTCAGTTTGAAAGCATGGACTTCAGCCTGACTGCCGCCGTTTGTCTGCTGATCGTCACAGGACACATGGTGAGTCGTCATAAGACAGAGAGTTAGTTCAGATTGTCAGAACTGAGCCGTGCATCAGAGGAGATGAATCACTGGAATCAATGGTTTTTCTCCGTCAGGTCAGATCGACACATCCAGAATGCTCCATCGTTCTTCATCTGCTAAAGAAGGAAAATGAGTGTAAAGTCAAAATGAAGAGCGTCGCTGCAGCATCACTGAATCACAGCAGTAATAAAACCGCAGGTAACGGTTCATGTGGAGCTCAGAGAATGTAAACTCAGCAGAAATCAGCCACGCCTCACGTTCAGGTGTTTCTCTGTGGTACAGGTTGTGGGATGGAGTGGGATGGAGTGAGCTGTTGGCCGGCTGCGTCTGAAGGAGAGATCATCTCTGTCCACTGTCCTCCGCCGCTGCTGAGGCCTGAAACTCCTCCAGGTAAACGTCCTGTTCATCAGCTGCAGACGCCAAACGGTCTCTAAGGTTTTCAGGTTTGTGGGAAACAATCTCACACTGGCTGACAAGTATTGCAATTATTGCAGCTTTAATTTAATCATCAAAATATCTGTTAATCTCATAACGTCAAACATTTTCAGTTCTCATCAGTAGGACCTGCACCGTCGGAGGATGGAGTAACCCGAGCTCGCCGTATTACGAAGCCTGTTACTATGAGGCCTCTGAGCGGGATGAAGACGTGGGGAGGGAGGTACAGTAGATCCAAAGGTTTCCTGCTTCCTCCTGAGCTCAGTGTGCATACAAAGACTCTAAGAGCTGGTTGTTTGTGCCTGAGTGATAAATATTTCATGTTTTGCTCCAGAAAAATTACTTTGAAACTGTGCAGCTGATCTACAGTGTTGGTTACGGACTGTCTCTGGCTGCTCTCCTCGCTGCTGTTCTGCTTTTCTGCTGCTTCAGGTTGGTGCTGAAACAAGGAAAACTCTTCATTAAAGAATGAGCCGTGATGTGTTTGAATGAAAGCTTAAAGAAAAAGCATTAAACCTTCGAGTTATTTTCCACCACCCCTGTGCACGTTAGCGTCTTATGCTCCGTGTTTCTCCGTCTCTCAGGAAGCTGCTCTGCACACGAAGCTACATCCACCTCAACCTGTTCGTCACCTTCATGCTCAGAAGTCTGGCTGTGTTCATCAAAGATGCCGTGCTGTTCGCAGATAAGAGCATGGACCACTGCACAGTGTCCACAGTAAGGCTGGAGCCAGCTGACACGGGGGCCTGTAATCTTATTAACAAATGAAAGCTGCAACTGACTTATTCCCATCTGCGATTTGTTCAGTATCAGATTTGAAGAGAAGCAGCAAACTGTCCCGTCTGAGCAGCTGTAACTGGAGAAACTAGCTCGATAAATGACAATAAACTAAGAGTTTCAACTCTAAAACAAACACAGGTCATTGATTATAACCAGAATTCATTGGAAGCTGTCACTGATGTTCAAACATGCAGTCCTTTGTGACCTCGCAGCTTCGGTGCAAAGCAGCAGTGATCTTCTTCCATTTCTGTGTCCTGTCTAACTTCTCCTGGCTGCTGGTGGAAGGTTTGTACCTGCAGACTCTGCTGATATTCGCTTTCACTGCAGCCAGGAAGCTCTTCTGGATCTACGCCGTCATCGGCTGGGGTACGCCGTGTGTTCCTATGCTTTTATCTTTATTCACCTGTACTGGACTTCGTCCTGCTGATCTGATCTGATGGAGTCTGATTTTGTAGGTACTCCGACAGTTACTATTGTGATCTGGGCTCTGCTGAAAAAACAGCTTGACGATGACGGGTGAGTAAAAATGGAAGTGCAGATATTTGCAGGTATTTCAGTTTAAATGTGAGGTGTGGTTTGTGTCTGTGTTTGCAGGTGTTGGGACAACCTGCAGAGCCGCTTGTGGTGGATCATAAAGATTCCCATCCTGCTCTCCATCTTTGTAAGAAACCAACATATGCAAAGATTTACAGATTATTAATTACAGATTATTAATTCTACTGCAACAAAAAATCACAGCGGGGGTCAAATCACGTGATTACACACCGTGTGTTGTATGATCCACAGATGAACTTTCTAATCTTCCTGAACATCAGCAGGATCATTGTTCAGAAGACGAAGGCCACACCAAACCAAAGTGAGACACAGGTGTTCAGGTAACATCTGGTTGGTGTCCACCTAACTGACCCGTCTGTGTATTCATTCATTCTCACATCTGTTCTTCTTCCCCCTGTCCAGTGTCCTCAGTGTTTGACCTTCCTCTCCTGAACTCTGCTGCCCTCTGCAGGACACTCGTCCGCTCCACTCTCCTCCTCATCCCTCTGTTCGGTCTTCACTACGTGGTGTTTGCCCTGATCCCCGAACACGTCGGCCTCGGACCTCGACGCTACCTGGAGTTAGTTCTAGGCTCCTTCCAGGTGACAGATCCGGTTCCAGCTTCTCATGACTGACTGTCCTTGTGACATGTGACGGTGAACTGAATATTTTGAGGATTTGGGAAAACGTCACGTTTGAAATTGTTCATTTTTTTGAACCAAATAATTAACCGATTAATCAAAAATGAGATCTGATTAATCAATAATCGACTGTTGAAACACATTAATACTTCTGATACAGACTGTATTACTGATGCAAGATGTTATCAATCTGCTGATTATTTTCTTGATTAATAGAGAAAAAGGCTCGTCATCATTTCCCACAGTTCAATGTGGCATCTTCAGATGCCGTGTTTTGTCCAACAATTAAGAGAATTTAATAAGAGCTGCTGTGGATCAACTAATCAATTAATCAGCTAATCACTGCAGCTCTAAAAGATATGATGTGGTTGCAGCACCTGTGTAACTTGCACTCTTCCTGTTGTGACAGGGCTTTATCGTTGCCGTGTTGTACTGCTTTCTGAACGGAGAGGTGAGCTGAGTTTGTATGAGAAGGACTGGTCCACTTCATCAAAGCCTGTTAAAGTCCACAGCTATAAAAACTGAATTTTGTCTTTCAGGTCCAAAAAGAAATCCAGAGGCTGATGAAAAGCTGCAGCCCTGAGACGAACACCAACGCCATCAACCTGCCGACTCAAGAGGATGTTCCTTGATTTCAAAATACCAACTCACCGATTTCTTCCTTCACATTGTAGTTTGGTGCTTTTACTCACTTTAAATGACACTGAAGAGTTTTGTCTAATTACAGCCAAATTCAGCTAATCTCTGTTTATTCTGTGGTAAATGTGGTTTCATTGTGAGCGCATCACTAAAGTAACATACAGCTTCATACACAGTGTTTGTTGTCTGTACACTGTAATCTGTAAGCACTTTCAAAATAAAATGCCTGGTCACAGTGGTAAACTGGGAGAAAATATTGTACTTCACTATTTATAATTCATGCAACCTTTTACTTCCAGTCTACTGTAATTCAGAGGTAAATATTGTACTTTTTACTTCCCTGCTTTCAAACTGCTGCTAGTGCTTCTGCAAAATGCTCAACTCTAGTGGTTAAAATATGAAACTACAGCTGAGAGCTCTGAGGTTCAGGCCATTTTCTACACAAACATTTAGTCAGTGCAGCAAAGTCCCTGATTTCTTTTATCAGTGTTAAGCACTGGAGCATGAAACAGTTCATCTGTGCTGATTAACAGCATTTATGTCAAATAATTACACATAAAATACTTTTCTGCAGTAATTTTACTTCTGATACTTTAAAAGTGCATTTAGCTGAGAATATTTCTGCACATTTACTGATGTTGAATCCAGGACTTTTAATTGTTTCTTGCTCAGTTCACTTCTGAATGAGTCCCACGCTGGCAGCTCTCTGTGTACTCAGCCACAGACGCCCCACCAAAGACCTCAGGGCCCCCAGGTGCAAAGACTAGGCATGAAAAAAAAAAAAATCTGTGCTGGAACTTCAGAGTAACTCAGCGATGAAAAGAACGTTCTGCTGTATAAATGAACAACAACTAGTTTGACTCTATGAGTTTGATAAGCTCAGTTTGTTCCTCCAGCACAGGAGGAGTTAAACAACGATCACCAAGGAAGAAGAAAAAAAAAACAGGGATCCCTCCCTCCCCTCCTCTCCCCTCTGAATGGTCTAAACCCACTGGTTCACATGGCGCCCCCCCCCCCATATGTGTGTGTATGTTGTCTTTGCCTTATATAGTGCAGAGTTATCCAGCTGCTCCGCTGTGGGACTATGAGATTGTGAGATTAGACTGCAGCCAAAGTGTGTCCACACAATCTGTCCGTCTTTGTTAACCTCAAGTCCATCTTGTACTAGAACAGCTTCTGTTCTCTTCTCTACCCAGTTCACGTCGTGTCAGGCGGCTCTGAAAGGGATCAAATGAACGGCACGATGGATGGGAACTACGACTACGCTCCACATGACGGGTCCTTCATGTTTACCTCCGAGTCCGTGGGAGAGGGACATCCTGGTGAGTAGGACTTCCTCTCCGTGCAGCATTTCATCTACAGCTCTTTCAGATTATGAGTCAGGAGAAGTGGTTATCGTGTTACTAAACACTTTTATGTTTCAGTGATCATTGATGACTCTGAGGAATGTGCAGAATCCGGAGCGGTGCACGGAGGCACTGCACCGTAAAAAGGAGTCAGCAGAGCCAAACACCTCTGACTTAGAGCTTTATTTCTAATTTTTTTTTTATGTACAGCTGTGAAGTGTTTAGAGCATGGATTATATGGATTGTATGGATATGACAGTGGATTTCATCACATTATAGCTGCACATGTTGCTACGGAGTTTAATCCAAGTGCAAGAAAGTTGCTATCACTGTGAGCACAGGTGCAACCGCCTTCAATGTTTTGTGGCCTCAACATGTAGAATATTTTAGAAGTGTGTCACGTATGAATCTTAATCTGCAAAGTGTTCAACAACTTGAATAGTCAAATAAACGCGGTGCAGCAGAAAGTACAATATTTTTAATGTGTCGGTACAGTAGTCAGTGACAGTGCGGCGGTGCTTTGATGAGCTAACAGAGTTACTGTGTACCATGTTAGAGTTAGGGCACCGGGCCGAGGCTATTCATAGGGCTGCAGCTCCTAATAGCACTGATGTGTAGTTCACTGATGGAGCAGTGAAATCGGATTCTCAGGCTCAGCCCAGATGAGGAATCTGACACGTGCAGCAGAAGGTCACACAGGGAAACGACCCTGGATCTGCAGCTCAAAGACTCAATGACTTTTCTCGTTTTCCAGATAAGATATGTGATCAGATCAGCGACGCTGTGCTGGACGCTCACCTGAAGCAAGACCCTGATGCCAAAGTGGCCTGTGGTGAGGAACACTGTGTTTTACTCCAGCAAAGTGAATTTACTGCCATTCACTCCACGTACAGACCACAACATGTCAGCCTCCACTGCATCCACACGCAAAACAGAAATAAAGAACATGCTAAAAAGAAAACAGTCCAGTCAGCAGCGTGACGTCCTGTGTGTTCAAACAGAGACGGTGTGTAAGACGGGCATGGTGTTGCTTTGTGGTGAGATCACGTCCCGGGCCAGCGTGGACTACCAGAGGGTGGTGAGAGAAACCATCCGACACATCGGCTACGACAGCTCAGGGAAAGGTGAAGAGTAAACGCGTCTTGTACGTTGTCAGAACCCGAATCTGAACCTGTTCTTTTCACTTCTCAGTTTCCTGCCCGAGATGTTTGGACTGGACTGGGACCTGATGTCTAAAGTGCACTTCCCTTTATGTAAAACCAATTAGATTCTGATTTGTTCCGTCTCCTTTCCTGTGTCCAGGCTTTGATTATAAGACCTGTAATGTGCTGGTGGCCCTGGAGCAGCAGTCCCCTGATATCGCACAGGGAGTCCATATCGATCGCCTGGAGAGTGACATTGGAGCTGGAGACCAGGTCTTCTACATAAACACAACAACAACACAAACCCGGGACCAAATCCTGTCTCTTTGAGTTTAGGCCTTTTTTCATGTAAAGAACATGTGGTCCAACAAACAGGTCAAAGACTTTTACGGCAACATAACTTATTCGTTTTAATAGTTTTACTGTCTGTGTGGACAGGGTCTGATGTTCGGATACGCCACAGATGAGACAGAGGAGAGCATGCCTCTCACCATAGTCCTCGCACACAAACTCAACGCCAAGATGGCCGAACTGAGGCGGAACGGGACAGTCCCCTGGCTCCGCCCAGACTCCAAGACACAGGTGGGACCAAAACACACAGCTATAGTACACACAGAATTCATCCTCGCAGAAGAGTCCAGCCCACATGGACCTACGATTTGAACTCGTCAGTTGTGTATAAGTTGACTCAGTTTAGCTCTTCATACTCTACTTAAAATTCAGAAACTCATTCAAAAATAAAATTTAAATATTTACATTCGTCTGAATTTGACACATGTATCTGAATCATAAAGAAATCCCTAATTTACATGAGGACCCAAACATGTCTTCAAACTCCGGGAGATCATGGTTTGACAGCACGTCCAGCCGCTGCCTGTCCCCGTCTTCATAGTGAATATTTCACTCACTGTATGTGGTACAGTGATCACAGCCTCCAGAATGTGCTTACCAGCAGACACCAACCAGAGCACGCTGGTATGCAACATCTGAGCTGGGAGACGCCTTTCCAGTAACACTCTGAGCCTGTGCAACGCACACGTGACGCTCACAAGATCCAAGGCCTCAGTTTGCAAAAGTTCAAATATGAAAAGAGGAAGGTTTTAGGAATAATATGCTAATTTACTCTTAATTCAATGCACTACCTACAGTAAGTATGCTTAAAAACTCCACCTCCTCTGTCCTCATCCAGGTGACGGTTCATTATGCCCAGGAAAACGGTGCCGTGATCCCCAAGAGGGTCCACACCGTGGTGATCTCAGTGCAGCACGACGACTACGTCAGTCTGGAGGAGCAGAAGAAAGTCCTGAAGGAGAAGGTCATCAAGGCGGTGGTCCCGTCGAGGTACCTGGACGAGAACACCATCTACCACCTGCAGCCCAGCGGACGGTTTGTGATCGGAGGACCACAGGTAAACCACCTACTTCCTGATGGCATCACGCAGGTCATGAAAGAGTGCAAGCTGTGATTGGTCAGGAACCAACGTGTAGTCTGTCATGCCAAAATCTGACACAAGACAACGTTACCAGACACTGTGAGGTCTAGGCTTCACCGAGGACACACAACTTCCACTGAACATGTCACTAACACTGAACCAAAGCACACAAGCAGAGCAGCACACACTTACTGTGGATCAGAGCCAGTGGCGAGCTGAAATCCGGTGAACAGGCCCCGGACAGAGCGGAGCGGCCCGAGAGGAAACACACGAAAAGTCGGCTTCAGTCCGGCTGGAACCATGAACCGAAGGCTGAGTGACAACCGGCCGATCATCGCGGAGGAGAGCGGCAGAGGGCAGCGGTGCACCGGGGTCATGTTAAAAGAGCTCTGAGGTTTCATGTTTTAAACTAACAGAGGGAGAGGCAGGTTATAATGTCCGCGACGCACACCTGAACGAATATGATTGGATGTGTCAAAGCTGCACAGCTGAGAATGAGCCAATCATTGTAAAGCATACTGGAGCCAATCAGCCAATAGAAACGGCTCATTACCAAACGACAGTAACAGTGTCGTGTGTCTATCTGTACTTGCAAAATAATATCAAATTTCCGTGAATGTTGCTGTTGGTGAAAACAGAGAAGTTCCTCTGTTGTTCTCCTGCAGGGTGATGCTGGAGTGACGGGCAGGAAGATCATCGTCGACACGTACGGAGGCTGGGGGGCCCACGGTGGAGGGGCCTTCTCTGGGAAGGACTACACCAAGGTGGACCGCTCCGCTGCCTACGCCGCCCGCTGGGTGGCAAAGTCTCTGGTGAAGGCCAAGCTGTGCAGGAGGGTGCTGGTGCAGGTGAGCAAAGGCTTCCAAACCACACCAGGCACCAGGTACGAGTTTTTAATGCCTCTCTTTTCTCCTGAAGTCAGTTATGAGCAGGATCAGGTTTTACACTTTCACATTTTCTGGGTCATTTTGGAGGATCAAATCATATCTGCTGCTTTTGCAAATGCCTTAAATTCTTTAGTATTTAATCCTCACAGGATAATGTTAACCCCTGGAGCTCATCTCTCAGGGTAACAGAGGAATGCAGGGAGATGCGTTGATGCTGATTTAATCTCGCCAACAGAATTTCAGCTGCTTTGCTAAAGTAAATCCCACATATCTACTTTGGCCTGGGCCCCTCAGTTCCAACACAGGGAACTCTGAATGCTGCAACACACAGTGATATTTCAGACAATATTTCACTTTTAACCTCGTGTCAGCAGTTTATGCTCCATGTTCCTGAGCCAGATGTTATCGCCCAGCATCAGCTCAATGATGCTCATTGCGCCTAAATGGGAGCGAATCTCTGCAGAGAGATTCCACTCTGGTGGAAAGACTGAGACCAGAGGAGTGGAGGCTGTTAGAGCAGCAGATTAATAATCATGGTTTTGGACTGAGATGTTTAACAATCACATATGGGTGTAATGTCTGGGGGTCCATCTGCTTTTGAGACCTCGTCCATGATTTACCGTGTCCCTTGTCTCTGTTTTCAGGTGGCGTATGCAATCGGCGTAGCTCATCCACTGTCCATCTCCCTGTTCACCTACGGCTCCTCTCAGAAGAGCGAGAAGGAGCTGCTGCAGATTGTCAGTAAGAACTTTGACCTCAGACCCGGCGTCATCGTCAGGTCAGCATCAAAGCGATTAACATCTGATATGATGTCGAAGGAAGTTTGATTGTTGTGAAGCATAACTATACTTCACCCTGCAAATATGTAGGTCATGTTACTCTGAATATGAGTTGTTGCCTGTTTGGACTGTAGGGACCTGGACCTGAAGAGACCAATCTACCAGAAGACGGCCTGCTACGGACACTTCGGCAGGAAGGAGTTTCCCTGGGAAGTCCCAAAGAACCTCAACTTCTAGTTTATCTATGTATGTGTGTGTTTATGTGAGTGAGCAGAGTGTCAGTGATTTATAGAAAGCTGTCCTCGTGCTCCTGTAACCCAGTAAGAAGGGCAGCTGCCTGTGATGGGGGGGTGGGGGCGCAGATAATCTCTGGTCATTGGACGGGGGTAGAAAGGTTTCATGTGTGATTTACGACTCTGTGGCATCTCAACACTAAGAAGAAATACGAGCGAGCTGTTTGGGTGACACAGTCACACGGCTGCCGTTTGTTTCACGTTTAACAGGTTGAGAAAGTCGTTGTTTGCAAATATTCAGCTTTTCTGTTCGGAAACGAGACAGTGACCAAATTTTAAGGAAGAAGAGCCATGAACACGTCAGCAGAGACATTTCACTACCACTGCAATGTCTTAAGAACAATTTGATAATCAACATTTTTTTATATGAACGATACTGTACGGTGCTAGTGAGCGCCTGTTACACTGGACGATAAAAAGCCTTCAAAGATTTTAAACTTATTACAAACAGTAAAGACTGTGAGTCTCATCTGTTTTCTTCTTTAATATGAAATCAAACCTGGATCTGAATCTAGGTTCTTTTCTTCTGATGTCCATGTTCTGTTGCTTCTAAAGTTTATGATTCATTGGCTTTAATACATTGATTTATTTTTAGAGACCTGCAGACACTTTGTCTAAATAACTAACGGCTAAACAAAGATGAGACATGATCTCAGAGGCAGGAGGTGAAGTTGCTCTAAAGAACTTTAAAATCTGACAGAAACCTGTGCATTGTTTGCTGCGCACATCTTAAAATGTATGCAAACTATTTTTCTATGATCGATAGCTGCAGACTGCAGGTGTTATAGACACTACACACTTCTTCAATGTGTTGTACTGTTACAGTTTCTCTGTAGCCTCCATAAAATATTATCTAGGTTTCATATGATTTGGTATCAAAACACTGTGACTTTGACTTGATTTGCATAAAATGACAAAACAAAGATGAGAAGTGTCCCAAAGAAGTTTCTGTCATTGGTTCTGGAAAGTGATGTAAATAGGATTTTTCAACAATAAAACATTTTAACAACAGAGCATTTAATTTTCCCTCAGTCTGAATTAAAACCACATATATATTTTTTATTTGCTTTAATTTTTTGTTTGCCACATATATTGTTGACCTTTATTTTCCATATGTAATCAAATACAGCTCAGTTCCTGCTCTATAGTTTGGTCCCATTAAAGTAAAGAAAAAAAATCACTTTTTTCTTCAAAAAGCTGAAACAACATACAACAAAATATACAACAGAGCTTATTGTCCAATATGACACAGCCACTCAGGTAATATTGCCATAAAGATGTGCACAAAATGTTTCTGTGGATATCATAAGTTGAATTACAAGATAAACTTGGAAAAATATGAAACATTTTTGAACATGAGGACATAACTCAAATGTTTGTGTCACTTGAAATGAAACACGTTATTCTTGGCACAGTAACCGTCCGTCTATTGTCAAAAGCTTTTGGAAAACCTCAACTTACCATTGAGGTAAGAGTGAAAGCTGATGATGTAACAAAACTTCCTGAGTAGAAACAATATGGAGCTCGATGTCTGAACGTCTAAACATGAAAACAAACGGCAACAAGCGACACTGAGGCACTTTCAAGACGTTCAATCTGATAAAAGGCGACTTCAGAATTCAGAGGCCGATTGTTCCATTAAGAGAATTAAAACAAACAACTGTGTGCGTGTGTGTACATCTCTTTGCTGGCCTTTGTGTTCAGAAAGGCACTTTCATTATTGTGCAATGTTTTGCAGTGTAGCCTGTACTGTTATAAGGCAGGATAAAAGTCCGGAAAGTCTGTCAGTCTTTTGTCACTGCTGAGGAGAACAGCTTTGGCGCCGTGGCTCTGTGCAATAGTGAGCGCGGTGATATGCAGGATGCAGCTTCCAGGCTTTAGACTCCGTTTGGGCGTCTTCCAGATTGGTTCATATTTTTCCTTATGAGCTTCAGGGGCAGTGAAACAGGATGCAGTTCAGTTACAGGATCGATAAGCTCTCGGGCTGATGGTGGCTGGACCCTGCGCCCACCTCTGCCTTGTGTTCAGAGGCGGAGAAGCTCTGTATGCCCCCTCCTCTGGACAGGACCATCAGGGTGTCCCCCGACATGCCCCCAAACTCAAAGGCAAAAGTCCCGTAGAAGAACATGATGAGCATGCAGTAGATCCACTCAAAGATGGCGGAGGCGTGCTGCAGGGCGAAGCTCTCCTGGCAAAAGAAAACTCCACCTGGTGATCAGAGGTTAAGGAGAACAATGGCTGCACAGCAGGAGCGAGACCAGATCAGGAAACACACACAAAGCTCCAAATCTCTCCCTCTCATGAATCCAAAAATCCCCACAACTGCACAGTCGTGTTGTGAAGTTTGTTTACGTAGTGAGACGTATTGTACAGAAGCTGCCAGTGTAAATTATGAAACAATATGTGAGATCCTGGAAATGCTGGACATGGTTCAGTGGTGTAAAACAGGTTTTTCTCCAGCAGGGGGCCATGCAACACATCACAATGTACATACACAACATCTGACATGAGCATCGCAGGCAGACTGTGGACAAACTCACAGCCAAGGCCGTGACAGCAAACAGAACACTCTGCTGAACTGCTGCTTTCTATGAAGTGATATTTCACAACTCACAAAATTTAAATGAGGGCTTTTGCTAAACAGACACAGTAGAAACATAATTTGCCTCATGTTTGAAGGATACTGAGCACCAGGGCTATCAGTGCCAGCAGGGCCATCCCCACACGTAGGTGTCCTACTCGGTACTCCTCCTGGGTCTTGGCCAGTCTGTAGGTCAGAGCCAACTGCAGACACACAAACAGCATGCTGGATGGGAAGGCTACTCCTGCTCCGACGTAGTGGAGGACTTTGGCAAAATCCACCTGAGAAATAAACAGAGAAACACACAAGACACTTAACATCTCACAATTATCTCTAATTAAAACTCAGGGAAACTGGACAGAATGAGTTTGGTTAAGAATTGTTTATGTTGGAAATGTGGGAAAAGAATTTGAGTTTACATTTGATCTTGTTCTTTCAGGAACATCTGGAAACAACAAAGCTGATAAAAACATAAATGACACACAAACACACACACACACAGGGGTCACGGTGACCTAACACGGGCACGCTGGGTAATCGCTGTTACAATATCATCTGACAAAGGACGTCATAGGACAGGACAATCTGCACCAGGAGAATATAAGATGAGAGAGGAACCGGGAGGAAAAACGTGTGGTGATACCAATTTACAAAGTCAACGAGATCGTGTCCATTATCATCTTTGACTCCGTCGGAGACGACACAGTGTCAACCTGAACTCAAGAGCTGACAAGCTGTGAGATAACCTGTGAATGAAAGGAACTCCTCCAGTTTCTGTGTCGCAGACTGAGGAGGTGCATCTTCAGAGTAGTTTTCAAAAGCAGCAGCTGGTTTGATGATAACACATCCTGCACATGGTGTGACAGATGCATTGTGGGAGACATAACAGCTGTTTGAGCAGCATAATTACAGGGAAGAGACGCACAGAACGAGCAAACGTATGTTTTGACTGATTTATATGTCGTCTGGTTTTACACACTAAACACCTTAAAGTTCTCCTTGAATCTCCCCCTTCATATCTGCAGGATAGAAATGAGAAGTACTATGAAATAAAAGGAAAATCTTTTTGTTCGCAGGTTAAAAATATGAACTGCAATGAATAATCATCCAATCAATTTCATGCTTCATTCGTAACAATACTCTGGTTCACCTCCTCCCCGCAGCCTCTCTTTGGCCTTCTCATTCAGAATTTCCTGAAACTCCAATTCGATATCAACATTTCATCTCCGGGATGTAAACAGCGGCCGTCGTGTGTGCGTCGCTGTTTATCACTCAGCAGATGCGGTGTCAGTACAACTCACGTTTATACAGTACACCTACCTCTCAATGCCATGTTTACTCTAAGGCAAACACTGAGGTTCGTTATGTAAGACTGAGTGCAGACAGGGAGGACGGCGCTGCAGCCAATCACTGAAAGGAGGAGGACCGCCCTTCACTGCTAGTGGGTGAACTGGATGCAGGACCCTCAGAGTGAACTGTGCCGTGTGCCCCCAAAATCAAAATGGAGCTGAGGGGCCCGGGCGCAGACAGAGCAGGAGGAGTCTGAGACGGCAGCCTCACAGAGGAGAGGGCCTTAAATACAAATACAAAACTGACCTTCAGCAACACACACACACACACACACACACGAGACTGAGAATAAACACATACCTCTGAATAGTTCTGATGGTTGTTACACACAGAGAACGTTTTCAGAGAAACATCTGTAAAAAAACTACCTGCTCAGCAGCAAACAGCTGACACAACGTCAGAGAGCAGCTGGTGAACGTGGTGGAGCATTTAGCAGCTAACGAGCCTGATATTACCCTCAGGAGCTGGTGGAGCGCCTTTGGTAGCTCCTCTCAGCTTCAACCTGAGCAGAAGTCCAATGAAGTGCATCACATGGGTAAATAGTTTCTTTCCAACACTGCACAGGCCTGAACACATAAATGTCACCGTAAACGTCGAACGCCGAACACACGCTACATTCCAGGCAGAAGTCCGACAGTCAGCACATGTTCAGCTCCAGATTTAAATCATCCAGCACCTGAGGCGATGGAAACTCTCAGCACTGTGCAGGTGTGTGCCTGCACCTACAGTATGTTCCTGTGCATCTAGTGTTAAAACACACATGTGCTGTAGCTCTACTTCTCTACAGTCTGTATCACAAGTTACAGTAGAGTTACAACTATTACACATCAGCACAAAAGGTGACCCTCACACTGAGGCTCTTTTCTAAACAAGTGCGGACTTTATCAGGAGAGCACGTCCTTAAACTGAACTCCTCGGGAGTGTACCGAGGGCAGGAACACAGACGCACAACACGCAGCCAAAATGTCTTGTTTTTAAGATCATGCTACCACAGAGAGGCAGCCAGGCAATTTCCAGACTGAACAAACAGAGCATCAAAGGAAATTTGCTTGGAAGGTCTATGAAGTGCTGAGAGACGGCAGGAGAGAAGAACATCAGAGAGGCTCAGGAGCCACGACACAGCGCGGCGTTACTCAACCAGCAGAAACAACACATGCTGTTCGTGTGCGCTGAGATGTCGGCCTTCAAGGTGGTTAATCCATCATTACTGGAGTGATCCAGGGGATGATTCCAGTTTAGTTTACAGCTGCTGAAGAATGTGATATCTGCTGCTGTGAACGTTAAATGACTCCTTCATTAACTGTCTTCTGAAATTAATGACCTGTTTTTCAGTATTTGTGCACCTGATGACTTTTTACAGTCTCCCCTGCAAAAGAGGTTTCCAGGCCCGGTGTGGTTCACCTTAACGTCACACTTTTTATTTCTTTTGTACCAGTAGGAAAATTGTTTTCAATAATCATCAGTCTCCGACCTGCACCAGAGACTGTGTCCTTTAGCACTATCTGGATGTCCTCATCTCCTTTGGCCCCTCTACATCCCATGTTACCTCCACAGTGTTTATGTTACACGGAGGCCACAGAGACCTGCTGCTGCCTGTTGCCATGGCACTGACCCATAAATCGTGTCTTATCATATTATCTTATTTAAGCAGCAACACTGAATAAAGTCTGTGTGTAAGAAGGAAAACATTAAATGGAGAATAACTTAATATTTTTAACGCCTGGAGATAGTACAGACTGTAATTTCCCAGCTTGGGATCAATAAAGTATATCTATCTAAGTATATCTATCTATCTATCTAATTAGTATTTTAAAATATCTATTTACAGTTTAAGGGCCTCATGTTACACTGCTACAATAACAAAATGTCCCGCTCACTGTTCTTAATCTACACCTGAGCAAAAGATTAAACATCTTTGATTTCAGACACAGTAACTGTGATTTACAATAGCCGGAGGCGAAGATAATCACAACAGCGAGATATCAATCTCTCTCTGTGTGAATGAAGACTGTTTGGAAATTATGTAAGAAATGATGTAACTTTTTTTTTTTTTTTTTTGCATGGACAGAAGTTTTATTTATTCATTCAGGCTTTTATTTTGCCAACTTTCCTTTAGGACATTTCAGTTGATCCCAACTTTCTCTCCACCTGTGGATCCCTGAAGAATCATAGATCAAAATCTATGATTCTTTAAAAAACTGTAGTGCTTCCAGGGAGGCTGAAGGGAGTGCCATTGGTCTTGCAGGTATGTGGCATAGATGTCTTAAGGCTGGGGAACAGACAGAGATGACTGGTTGGGGATAAGGCTACGTCCAGGTTCAGGTAAAGGGAAACAGCTAGTGCAGAGTCTAATCGTCTAATGGACGTGAAACTGAACGCTGAAGGAAAAGTTGTTATGATTCATCCTCTGAAGGAGAACTGTACACTCAGAGCAAAGGTCAATCAGAAAACAATGCGTGTCAGCTGATTCTGTGAAACTGTGTGAGCTGATAAACTGCCTCTAAACCAACATTAATCAGTCCTGAAGCTTCAATGCAGACGACTCTGAGCACACTGTGGTTACCTGGAAGTTTCCCACCATGATGAGACCAGCAGCACAGATCCAGCCGGTGGAGAGGCCGGCCATGTTGAGGACACAGTTCTGGTGTTTCTCTATCACGTGAGCGTAACGCAGCAGGCCAATGAGCATCACTGGAAGAACAGACAGAGCAGATGTAAAGAAGAAAGAATTGACAAATGAAGATGAAAGGAGAGAGGAGACGGTGTGTGTCGTCATCCAGTTGTGTAACCACAAAACGTGTTCTCTTCCAGGAACTGTGCCCACACCACACAGTGTATATGAGATGTTTATAGTTTGGGTCTTTTCCCGCTTTTTGCTCTTTGTGTAATGAGTTCTTTCTCTAAACAGAAGAAAAACTGGTTTTTCTTTAACTCTGGTATATATGTGTACGTGTATGTATAAGTTTGTGTTTAGCTGTTTCTTGTCTTGTTAACGTGCAAACAAACAAACAAAAATCTAAATGAAATAAGTTTTACTAATTTAGAATGACTTCATCTTTCATTATCTGTTCAGGCCGAACAGAGGATCAGTGAGATCCCAGAGTTACATCCTGAAACGTAAAGCGACGACGCTGCAGATCGCCGCGCCGTGTGAGCAGATTCCTGATGTGTGTTTACTGAACAACTTCATCAAAGCTTCGCAGCAGCTTCACAGCGTCGTAGCACACTTCTTTCTGATGCTCGAACCGCTCACATCTGCTGCTCATCGCGCTGCAGACTCCAGAGAGCGACGGTTCTGGTGTTCGTGTTGTTAGTCCAGCAGTGAGCACAGCAGTCAGATTGTGATCATCGAGTGTTCGCAGCGATAAGACTCCATGTTTTGGATTTCAGGTTATCTGTCTGCTTCACTGCATGCAGCACAGCGTTATGACCGTACTCAAAAAGGTTGATGAACAGTAACCTTTGTATGTTGGGTGCATTATTTCCAGGCTTGGAGGGGGGTCTGATGGCCTCATTGCCCAACAAGGAGTCTGCCCACAGGGATGAGTTAATGAGATAAATACCACACACAGAAAAAAGAAACCTGAGCTGAGACAGGTTAATGGGCTTGTTAAAAATCCCCAAATTCCATCATTTTCTCAGAAAAACTACGATAACCAGGTGTGCTCAGGAGAGAGGTCAAACACTGGTGAGGGCAAATACTCCTCAAACCCCCAACAGAGACACAGCAGCTTTTATATATTCCTTCAGTATTTGTAGTGTTGCACAGTGTTTAGCTTCCCTCTTGTTGTTTAGATGGAGATAAGCCTACGTGATCTGCTGCACTTCAAACCATGTTCATCTACCAAACCCAGTTCCTCTGAAATCCCACATCAAAAAGTCAGACGGCGCTGTTCAAACAAACAGATCCACATGAAAAATGACAAACACTAAACTCCGTAAAGTTACGAGCTAATCATCACTGTCCTGCCACCTTTTCTCTTCAAATACGAGAGATAAAATCTGGTCTTAACACATCTGAAAATCAGGAAGAACTGAAAACTATATCAGAGCAAAGTAAAAGCTGCTATACACCGTGTGATAACAGTGATCTTTCATGTTCAGTGCATCTCACACTGAGCGAGCTCGGCTTAATAAAGTCTCGATCCCAATCTGTGTCAGACCGCGTGACACCACTGAGCCATGAACGCCTGCACCATCAGCTCGTACCATTCATCTGCACTGCTCACGTTAACCACAATATTATTTCTCTATCCACATTTACTCGTATTATAATATAAGTCCCGTCACTTTCCATTCGAACAGCCGAGCGCAGCGCTGTGAATAGCTCCCGGTATGAAAATGTATGCTGTCAGAACCATTTTTAAACAGTTTCGCTCTGTAGACCAAAGCTCACTATAGTAAATTCCTAGAGTGTAAATTCTCAGAACCCTGACAAACTTATATAGCAAACAGGGAAGGAGGGAAAAAAATCAATAGGCACTCTGCACAGCAGGCAATGAACCTTGAGTAAACCACCCAAAATAGATGGTTCAAAGCAGTTTTGGCACACAGCAGAGCAGAGTAGCTGCCCTCATGGTCAGAGGGGGAACGCTCGTGGGTCATGTGAGGCATAAACTGCACCATTCATAGCACAGAGTAAATTCTCCCATCTGTGGGGGGGGTGAGGTAGGGCAGTGGATTCTGAGGAGCAGAGACTTGGCTGGAGACGCTACAGCTGAAAAAACAAGGCTGAAGTCTGGAGCGTACAGAGCCGGGTTCAACCAAGAGCAGTGTGTTAGGTAAACGTGTGTGAAGGCTACAAAACAGTTTTACAGCTATGTTCCTTCTTCTGAGGGAACACTTTTAAACTAACCCAGTGCTGATACCCACCCATAAAGGATCCGGTGCTGCATATGAGGCTGAAAAAGCAGCTTTCAGGTGGCAGAGTTCCACATTTACTGCAGAGAAAACAGAGAGGAGAGGTTAGTATGGGCTGGATTCCAGACTCAGTGGGCTAAAGTTCGATCGAGTTCTCGCACAGTTCAAATCGGATTCATAACCCCCTGTACTCACTGTCCCCCGCCCCCCCTCTTTTAGGTTTTTGTTCTTATGTTTTTTGCTGCACTCTCAGGCAAGAACCACTTAAAAATAGTCTTGCAAAAGCAGAAAGACCTTATATGTGTCTGTAGTTAGTCTGCGGTATTAGAACCATGCCAGCATTTTTTCTTCTACAGCAGAGAAACGATTGTCTATAAATGGAGAACGACAGTCTTTCTGGGAGGTTGAGGAAAAAGTGACACTGAGATCTTTATCCACGGATCAAAAGCTCCACGAACAATGTTACGAAACTAAAATATGACAACTGTAACAACAGCATTTTCCCGTGTTCACGGCATGCTGGAGGCGTCCTGAGCGGACCTTTTAGGTGCATCTACAGCAACAAGATTTTGCAACTCAGTGTGGTGACATTTCAAAGAGCGGTGAAGGATCCACTGCACACAACAAAAGCTCTTCTTCCTGTCGAGGTGAAGAGGTCCCGCTGACTGAGAGCATCTGTCGGGCGAGTGTGGGCTTATCTCACAACACACTCTGCAGCTGCTCACCAACAGTCTGAGCAACTTATCCAGTAAGAGCTCAACTAAAAAACAAAAACCTCACTGAACCTTCTTTAATCATGTTGTTTGGACTCGACGGTACAAACTTCACTGTGTTCAGTCTGTCTGACGAGTTTTTCTTCAACAGTGTTGATGATCAAATGATGATTAAATTATATGAAGCTCTTTTCAGACATGGAAGACGTAACGTGTCGGTTTCATCACACAGATGACCTTCATGATGATGATCCTTCATTCAGACGTGAATACAGTCAGGGAAAGAGGCAAAATGTTCGAGTGATGTTTGAAGAATGTTTTCTGTTTTCACTCAGTCTCATCAATGATTTGAAAAATGATTCTGCCGCTGATTAGCATTAGCATCAGTTTCATCCTTTAATGTTATTAGAAATTCTGCTGCTCGTCATTCAATGCTTTCGCTCAGTCTGGTTTTTACAGAACAGTATCTGTCTGATATCCAGCTCAGATGTCAGGCTGGGCTTCATTAATGTTTGCTCACATGCTGCGAATAAATCATTTTACTGGCTGTTCATTTTTTCATCCACACAGTTCGCAGTTGGCATGCATGAGCATTAAAAATAAAGAGAGGGAGAGACTGGTGATTGGATCATTACTGTGGTTGAACTGGAGGTTTTTTTTAACTCTGCTGCACTGAGGGGAAAATTGTTTTTATACACCATGAAAAGATGTTGTTCTGCTGAAATGTTTTATACTGCACACTCTGTCCACAGATATTCCAGTAACAAAGCTGCATTTTATCCCAAACACAATGTCGCTGTTTGGGTTGAGTGTTTCAGCAAAAGAAGGAGCAGAAATAAAGTGACTATCTACTGTTAGGAAAAACAAACCCAGACATGGTAGAACACATCAAAATGACTGATGGAAACCACAAACCACGGCAAGGCAAGCTGCCACGGCACATCATTCAATATCTGTGGTCACATCACGTGTACAGTGTGTGTTCGGTTGTGCCTGAGTGGTGCTGTTATTACTGTGAGAGCAGAAAGTGGATCCTCAGTCAGATTCATCACTGATTCACCAGTGTGGTTTCACAAAAATGACACCAGTTCGAACGACTCGATGCCACACAACTGTTTCTATATATGAAGAGTTTCACAGGTGAACACACAGCAGCTGTTTTTACTAAAATAAGTCCTGTATCACCTGCACAGGTGGGCACACTGACCTGATGAGTGGTATGTTGTCCAGGGTGCAGCACAGTACAGGACCCCTCTGTAACGGAAGCTGCTCCTCACATGACTCATTGTAAAGCCTGTAAACGCCCACACACACACACACAGACACACACACACGCTGCTTATGTCAGTCTACAGACAGATACTGTAGGTTTGATTACACACACTTTAGAAAAACACTTAAAGCTCAAACTCCCATTTCAGGCCCAGCTGGGATCATTGAAACTCCCTCATCCTGAAGTAGTTCAAAGTTCAAAACATAATCTGCATTTCAGGTCAAATTTTTACTTTTAGCCATTAAGAGTCGCCTCAATGCTTCATTATGAACTTCTCACAAAACAGGACGACTAAAGTCAACAAGCTCTGTTAATGGTTTGAACATCAACTTTCACATGAGGGGCGTCAGGGCTCCTGTTCTCCGCAAACAGTAGAAAATTAACCCAAAATGTTTTCAGGTGAAAGGTCTCTTAAATACCAGCTCAATGCTTCGCTGCTGTGCTGCCGATTACAGATCAGTAAGATTTATCAGGGGTTTTCTCTCATAATCAGCACAGCTAAAATCTGTTACCCTTCAGAACCAACGTGTCTTGGCACAGCTTGTTCTGAGTGATGCAGGTGTTTTCTGTACCAGATGGGAAGGTGCTTTTATTAATGAACCAGGAAGATGATTTTAATCCTTGTTTAGGTTTCACATACCAAAGAAGTCAGTGGACATCAGAGATATAAGATAAGTGCAGCCAGTTTGGATTCCTCCTCTTTCTGTTTAAACCAAATCTGTTTGTCTTTGTCTTTGCTGGAACTATCCAACATCTCACTCCCTGCACCCACATCCACTCTTTCTCTACACATCCTCCCATCGAGTCAACATTTGGCCCTGCAGCACTTTATTTTCTTAATGTCCACTCCTCGTCTTGATCTCTCTACTCCTTCTCCATCTCATGCCTCACTGTGTTTGAATTAAGACCGGCGAACTTGGCAGGAAGTGAAGCGGGGAGCGAGGCCTCGCTGATGTAGGCCGAGAAAGGATTCCTTGTCGTGAACGACCTTTTCCTGAATCCATGCTACGTAAACACGCCAGTGGAGAAAGTGTGCGTTTTTTCCTCCATACTTTTCACAGTTAGTGACAGTGGGCATCTGTGTGGCCGTGAGCAATTATTCATAATCATCGTTTGTTCTTTGCTTTAGGATTCTTTCTCATCAAACAGCTGAGCTCTTCACTTCCTGTCACCTGTTACCTGTTCACAGTGTGAACTTAAATCTTAAATCAGACGAAGACGCAGATATTCATCTTTCTGTCTGTTATTCAAGCCTGAAGCGTTGGGGTGGTTTGATTTACTCTTAGTGGACTTAGATAAGAGTTGGTGTTTTTCACATCCAGCAGTTATGAGACGTGAGTTGTTCAGAGTCATGTTTCTGGCTCCTGTGGTCCAGTATTCCCTTTCTTTAAGCTCTGTTTTTGGTCTCTACCGGCTCCTGAGGGAAGTATCTGGCTCTTTAGCAGCTAAATGCTCCACCATGTTCAACAGCTGCTCTCACGTGATCCACAACATAATATTAATAAGAGCAGCTTTGTGGACTTTCAGGTGTGAGAAAGGGAGATTTTCCATGAGTATGTAAACATTTTGTGGAAACATCAGAACAGAAAAAACGCCACAGAGATTATTGTGATGTAAAACAACACGGCGTCAGCTGGTCGATCATCAACACAAACATCTTCAGGCAGAGTGTGTTCGAGTCTTAGTCAATTACCCTGTGTGAACCTATAGTATCACTGAGGACACGTGTTCACCAACATCACTGACGTGTGTGTGTGTGTGTGTGTGTGTGTGTGTGTGTGTGTGTGTGTGTGCGTGCTGTACCAGTTGTGCACAGGGCAGACGTGCTGGTTGTACAGGGCCATCGCGTATCTGTGAAGATAAAGCAGAGAAAGCACTGAACAGTCAGTTTGTTGTGGTCTGGATATTATCTTTCATGCAACACACACATCGACTCTACTGTTTATTAATGTTCAGTAAAAATCAGACACTGGGACTGAAGTTCTGTTCCTTGACAGCACCGTTCAGACTCTAAAGTACAACATAGCAAAACACTTGTTCACCAGCAGAACACGTCACATGAATCAGCACACGGCTTCTCTCACAGGCTGAGGCCACTCGTCCTCGTCATACGTGTGTGTGCGGAGCCTGCTGGCTGCATTTTAGCCTGCACCCTGACGTCAGACGAGACGCTGTTGCTTTTCAAATCCCTTAAATCTGTCATCTACACAATAACCACCTCCACAAACGCACGCAATGAGATAATTCATTATGCACACAACTACACTGTGAATCACATTTAAGGACTTTGAGAGTCTCACTCAGAGGAGGGAACCAGCTGCTAATGGTCTGTCCACCACTTTTAGTCCAGACTCTTCAACAGATTTCCATGATATTTTGTACAGACCTTCCTGGTTCACAGAAGATGAATCCCATTGACTTTGGTGGTCCTTTTTGATCATAATATCATAGTTTATTCAATATTTCTGTTTTTCAGTTGCCTTTAATGGCACAATTTCCCATCAGCCCTCGATGTTCATAGGTTAAAAGTTACGGTTTGACAGATGAGGTGAGTCCATGAGCGAGTCGAGGGGTCACCGCTCGCTCAGACTTGTCTGTAATAACAGCAGGAATGAGAAGACTGAACACTGTAGATGTTTTTAGACACACAACTACGGACAAAACTACGAAGCTGGAAAAATGACTTTAGAGGCTAACCTGGACTCTTAGTCTCTCTTCTTTGAATATTGTTTAAACTGTCACCACAAGTAAACAATATGTTATCTGAGGCTTAAATATATCAAGGGAAAAGATAAAAGAGTGTTAACCACTGCCATCAGTGACATGTAGGGTCACAGATAAGATACAGACAGGAATCGACGAAACCAGCTGCTGTTTGTGTACAGATGTTACTGTACACAAACTGAACATCAGACACTGAACATCATGTGACAGACTGCATTGATCACCAATAACAAAGGGGCGCTCGGGTCAGAAGAATTCATTTGCCTTTACTTGAACAAACAGTGAAAATATTTCTGTGGAGTTTGGTCGAAATATGTTTCATGGATTTGAACAAGACGTAAAACATGAACTTTGATTTTTACAGCCACATTCTTTCCCACAAACACATCACAGGCAGCAGCCTCTGTACATTTCTGGGTCACTGAACTACTCATTAAAGCGTTCAGCAGGCACAAGCAGACAGGTGTCAACGTGCCTGAAAAACAACAGGTCTGACAGAATGAAGGGGATTACAGACTGAGGGAAAGCTTTGGAGACCTGCCGTGAAAAATTCCAGGGTCCGCTTTACGAAGGTGTGAAAAGCTTCTCACAGAGGAGACAGTGTCATCCACTCACACCGGGGAGAGAAAGGAAGAAAGAGAGAAACAGAAAGACAGTCAGGAAATCAACCTAAAGAAGAAACAACCTCCTAAGTCTGCAGAGAGTGTGTGAAGGCGTTTGCTCAGGGATTTAGCTCAGTGTAAACAGTCTTAGTCTCTCATTAACAAAAACTGCTGCACAGCATCCATCCAAGCACTGATTGGTGGTTAGGAGATACTCTCTGAAAATCCCAGATAATTGATTACCTGAAACAATAAATGGAAAATGTTCTGGGAAATGTGACTGCGAGCAGCCGGGTGGACTTTAAGGCTGCTATCTGATGCTGTGGTACAGTATATTGGTTTCTGTAAGTGAATTACCATTGCACTGACCTTTCTACTTTACTTGTTGAACGCACACATTGGATTTATACAAGATGTAAATAAGAGTGTGTGAGATAAGGGACACGCAGTTACTGCAGGGCTGTGACTAATGATCATTATCCGGTAAAGACTCGTTCCAGGAATTTAGTAAAACAGTGAATGGTCCCAATCGATGCACCAGAGGCAGAGGTAACCTCAGACCGAGATAAGACTAAAGGAACAGTTGGACATTTTGGGAAAGATCAATACCACTGTCATGTGTGTGAAGTAAACGTAAGGCTGCAGCCCTCAGTCAGTCAGTTTGGCTTGGAGTGTGTGACACAATGGAACAAAAAGAAAGCAGCCGTCATGGCAATGCACCACAATTTACACACGTGAAAATTACAACCCAACAGCTGTGAGTGAGGATGCAAAATAACGATGATGGTTGGTCAGAGTATGTCCAGATTAAGCTGGTTTCAGACTAAAATGCTTTTTTTTCCTGCTGGATCTCTGGTGAAGACTTCATGAAGTCAACAGTCCAGCACATAAACCCCCTTAAAACCACAAGATTAACTCAGTTTATATATGAACTAAAGAAGAAGCTATAGAGGATCATAAAGTGCATCACATCCACCAATGATATATTTTTACCTTTGGACAGAAGGAGGCTAATGGTTTACCCCATTTCCAGTCTTTATGCTAAGCTAAGCTAATCAGCTGTGGTACCAATCACGTTTCCAATAGGAGTCAGGATTTCACAACATTTAAACATCATCATAGAGACAATAACTGAGGCAAACAGTGAAAACACTTCACTTTACAAAGTAATGTGGCTGACGTGCAGCTTTGATCAGACAAAACACTTCCACTCCTTCATAGGACACTCTGCCTCCGGACAGGCTCATTGGACTGAACGTTTTCATTCTTAGATTATACTCAAGAAAACAGTTATTACACCTCAACACTGACCGGCACTAAAGCATGATCGCTGCAGGAAGGACAGGTGCAAGAAGTCTGACATACTTTATAACACACAGTAAGAAAAACATGTTCCTGCAGGACAAATGTTGATGCACAGTGTGTTTACAGAAGTCAGAGGTACTTACACAACCCATATTCCAGTGATGGTGAAGACCGGCAGGCTGACAGGAAGGATCATCCAAAGAGACATGATGACCACCTGGACATCACCACGACAAAAATAAATAAGTAAACAGAGAAATAAAGACAACAAACAGCAGACACAGGGTGGGCTTATCAGTATGTTCACACAGTAAAGCAGGAGCTTTGGGGGCTCAGGGTTCAGGTTAAAGACAAAAATTGATCTCATCTAAGAATAAAAAAAAAAGAAAGAAAGAAAAACCGGAATTCATCTTAAACTCGCTGATCAGTTTTCTGATTAACGGACCGTTTGGTCTGTGACATATTCAGGTGACTTGAAACTGTTTTATTCGACTAACAGACTCTATGTCCTTTGTTTTTAACATTTTATCTGAGTGCCACAGGTTCCTTGTACAGCACAGGGAGAGAAATGTCCGCTCGTACCTCTCGTTTCTTCGGAGGAAAAGCTTCAGTGTCTGCGGCTCATCTCAGCTCCTCCAGACCCGAGGAAAAGTTGCAGGACGTCGCTGCGAGTCCGAGCTGCTCTGTGCGCGTCTCTGCGGCAGGTTTCATCGTCCGAGTGTGGAGAAAATGACGGTTTAACGTTGTCACGTCAGGACCGAGAGAAGCGGAGACGGTGCGCTTCCCTGCTTCCATCCGTTCCGCTCTGCGGCTCCGCTCCTCCCGCAGCACGGCTGTTATGATCCGATGTGGATGAAGCAGCTGGAGTCAGTAACTTTAAACTCCTCCCAGCACAGACTCTGAACACACACACACACACACACACACACACACACACACACACACACACACACACACACACACTTTGAAAACAAAGATGATTAAGTGACAGTGATCTGATTTTAATCCCGTCTTCACTTCATTACAGATGAGAAATTAGTCAGTTTTGTTTTGTCATGTTTTCATTGTGTGTGTGTGTGTGAGTGTGTGTGTGTGTGTGTGTGTGTGTGTGTGTGTGTGTGTGTGTGTGTGTGTGTGTGTG
>JBBMJY010000014.1:16220015-16236702 GCA_037833715.1 Toxotes lorentzi | reverse complement strand
GTGTGTGTGTGTGTGTGGGTGTGTGTGTGTGTGTGTGTGTGTGTGTGTGTGTGTGTGTGTGTGTGTGTGTGTGTGTGGCCTCCGTGTTTACACTCCTCAGGTTGTGTTGGCCTGTGCGGGATCAGCTGGAGATGCTGCAGTTTTTGTTGTTGCGGTGTTTTTTCGACCACGGATCATTTTGTTCTCCGTCTGATTCCTGGAAACAGATTTCACAACCGATCAGCGGAGAAACTGAACATCGCTTTGTGGTGAGTGGAGTCTCGGATATTATGTTCCGTGAGTTTTTTTCTGTCCTTAAACCAGCTCGAAGAGTTTTCCGAGAAGGGGGTGTGATGCCTTCAGGTGTCCCCTGCAAGCCCCTGTTTTAAATATACGCCATCTGCACCACAGGACAACTCACTGTTAAGTACATTTACTCAAGTACTTCCATTTCATGCCCCTTTAAAACTTATTTAATCTTCTTTTATATTACTGTAGATAATATTCATTTACTCTTACTGATGCATCAACATGTAAACAACATTTTTTATGTTGTATCTTGTTGAAATTTAGTTCATTTAAATGGTTTTATCTGCAGTTAAAGGAGGAATAGTATAAAGTAAAACATACGTAACTGTCTTAAGCAGACTACACGAGTAAAAGTACTTAATTACTTTACACCAGTAAACACATTAACGAGAGAAAATCCCCTTATTAGGGCTGTTATTGCTCTTTAATTGATGTCGCTCAAGGCCAGAATTACCATTTTAACGACGGGCCCTGAAGGCAACGTCACGTGGCTCCTCGCGTGCTTGTCCGTGCAGAGGTTCCCACAGCTGCTTTCAATTAACGGTGTTAACGGGGGAAATAAATGGCGTCTGTGCCTCTGGTTCACAGTGTTTCACTGTTGCTGCCAAACTCTGCCACACGGGGGCGCTGCAGGCTTCAGTATTAAGAACTTTAAAGCATCAAAAGGAAAAGGACTCAGCACAGAAACATGAGCCATGTGAGTGACGTGACTCACATTATATCATCAAGTTGTTATTATTATTATTATTAATATTAATATATTAATGTGTTTTAGCAGCAGCAGTTTCAGTAACTGCAGCTGTTAAATGAGTGTAATGCTCAGGAGCCTGCAGGTTCTGTGGAGAAAACCTGCAGTTGTGACCCTAATTCTTTATGGGACAGAGTGTGTCCTCTCAGCTCCTCTCAGTGTGTCTGTCCTGCATGTCCTCTGGTGTCACCACCCACAGCTGCAAGACTAATGTGCAGAGCAGGCAGAGCTTTGTCCTCTGTCAACCTGCAAGCCTCCCTGCGGTTCATATCTCGGCCTGGATGTTTGCAGGACAGGATGTGTGCTGGGGAGCAGGCAAACAGCTGCTTGTTTCAAGACCACGAGAGTCTGGTGGGGTTTAACTGTGTCACCGAGACAAATTCCTGTACTTTTACCGTTATACAGGGACTGGACTGGACAGAGAGATGGATTTACTGCTCTGTAGAGTTCCTGTGTGGCCCTCAATCAATTTATTCTCAGCAGAGGAGATGATTTTAGGAGGCAGGGATTTTTCTCCAGTGTACAGAGACAGAGACAAAATGCTTCCCGAAATATCTCAAAACATAAAGATAAATACTATCAACTTATCATAATCTGCATCAGCAAGAAAACAACCCTTTAATGTTTTAACTGGTTGAAGTTTTGTCACATCCTGTTTCATATATGAACGTGTGACTAAAGTAACTTTAGCTGAAAATCCTGTAGGTAATTGTATTAAAATATTTCTCAGACTGAATCGAGGAGCCTCCTGCTGGAGGAGAACAAATGCAGTTAGGTTGCCTTCACTTTCCTTCTCTGTGATCACAAAGAAATTCTTCATCAGGGAAACAATGACTGGAGACATTTTAAAACCAGGGTGGATTTATTTTAACAACATTTCAACAATAAAAGCCCTTTAACTGTTTCTTCCTTCAGCTGCAGTTGCACAGTAGAATCAACGAGATTTAGAAAAAAAGAAAAACACAGAAGCGTTGTTTGGCACACAAACGACTCGCAGTAATTTCAAGTTTTACACGTCGGCCTATCAGCTCTCACGCCCTCGTTACTGACGAGAAAACTTCTTAAAACGATTTAACAGAACTCTGAGCTGTTTTACAGTAAATGTCTGAAACACTAGTGAACCTCAGGCTACACTGGCAACACGCTGCTGGTAAAGATTATTCCGATTATTCATAAGATTTTATCCATAACATGAACTTTCACGCACATTTTTTCAAGCTGGAGAAACTTTTTTTTTTTAAATGCGCACAAGGGAATAAAACACAGGACATGAAAAGGACAGTATGAAATTATGCTACACATTTCGCAGATTAAACATGTTACCTAAAACCTCTCTGGATATTAAGCATTAATGGCTTTTAGACTCTATCTTTACAACTATCCTCCATCTCAACAACAAAGAGGCAAAATGGTGTCATGAACAGTTTGTCAGCAGATGTAAGGATAATAAAATGAAGCACAGCTGGAGAAACTACACATTCTAATTAAAAACATTTACCACTGCAGATCAGCTGGACAATGTCATATATTAAGAAAATAAATAGACTCTTATTATTTACAGTGAGCACGCTGCCTCGTTTTTTCCTTCGTAGCAGCTCAAATGATCACAGCCGCCCCGTTATTTCATTTTTTAGCACATCGTTTCAGAATCAGCACCTCAGAGAACGTGAAACAGATTCAGTATTTCTCGAATCTGAACCACGTGACCTGATCCACCCCGTGTGAATCTATATTTTGCTGCGTTGGGTTTATTCAGGGTCAGAACATTAAAGGGCCACATAACACAACATTATTTTCTGTTTCATAAAATTTGGTTCATTTTTTTCACCAATTTTTTTTCTTTTCCTGGGAAATACAAGAAACTTTTGCTTCTCCTCAGCCACTAAAAACTTTTCATGTGAAAGAATCTTGAGAAAGTTGGTGTGCAGTTTTTTTGGAGGTCAAATAAAAGGTGCATTTACAAACCAAAAGAGGAATCTGACAGTCCACTTTAGCTTGAAAATCTTTTTTATCCTTCATTTCAAAGTCTGATTCAACGTAAGTGCAATAAACTAAACTGCTGATTCATTTCTGATGTTTTATTGTGATGAGATTTCACCATCGATTTCACCAACGTGTGTAATGCTCACACAAGCCGTCGACGTGCCTGCGATCAGCTGAACTACACTCCTCCATTGCTGTTTTCATTGACTGAAAAGACAAGTGACTAAAGGCGTGTTTACATCTATTTCTGGCCGACTGTGGAAGTCAGGCTTGTGCATGTGCTGAGGGTTTATAAAATACAACCATGCGTTTCTCTGTTTGTAGTCACAGTTTTATACACCTGGCCCCTGGTGTGTGTGTGGCTAACACTATATTTGTACCACCTCATTCATAAAGGTGAGATGTAAGTTCATAAGTGAGGTGAAGAAGGCAGAATGTGCACAGTGTGTAAACATGATTATCATTATTGTTTTTTTTAAATAAAAATAAGAACAGAAAGGACAGAGACAGCAGGTCATGTCCAACATGTTACAAACCACTTCCTGGAAGTAATTTGCTCTGGGACGGCTGAGGAATGTGTTTGTCACTCAGATGTTATCGTGTAACAGCGCTCGTGTGGTTTGGGGAGGGTTCTGTGTGACACGACCACAGAAGTGTTTCCGACTGACAACAGTGTGCGTGTCATTCAGTGCATGTCAAGTCTTCATTCCCTTTGGGTAAAGTTTCTATCCTGCAGATTTACAGTGCTTTCAGTCTCAGGCTCAGGTTCCTTTATTTGTACCCGTAGGTAATTTGTTTCTTTATGCTAAGCTAAGCTAAGCTAAGCTAAGCTAAGCTAAGCACCTCCTGACTCCAGAGACTGAGCCAGAATTCAAACAAACGTATTTTGCAAAATGTTGAACAGATTCTTTGACAATTAAAAATCTTATGCATGTTTTCCTAGTTCAGAGCTTTCCTCACTTTTTCATTACAACAAACAAACACAAACATTTGTTAACCAACTGTGGCTAATATTTGGCTCTTGTTTGGCTGCTTTTTGATACTGGTCAAGAGTGGAAGTTGTCAAGGTCAGACGCAAACATGGTATTTCCCCATACGCTTCTATAATAATTTTACATTGTGTATTCTCAACTAATCATGAGATCATATTAAACTGTGCTGAGTCTGAACCGGTCTCCTCTGTCCTACTGCTTGTTTTGTTCAGAGCTACAGATGTCTGTAAAAGTCAGGTGAGAATGTCATAACCAGAGGAGAACCGAGCAACCAGGTAACCAGTCGAGACTCAGACATTCGTGGCCCCTCACTGTTGGTCATTTCTGCTTATGGCACACTTTAATACCACTGTCGAGCACAGACGTGCTACTCTGCCTTGGATCCTTTGTTCCCGGAGGAGCGTTTGAGGTAGGAGTTGTAGAAGAACCAGGCAAACAGGATCAAGTAGCTGAGGTACATGAGAGAGCCCCAGGTGATGTTGTCCAAGTTGGACGGACAGCGCACCTCGTGCATCCAGTGGTAAACCAGGCCCACCACGGCCAGCCCCATCACCATCTGCAGGATCTGGGTGGTGGTGATGATCATGGCGCAGGGACGGGGCACCCGCAGGCCGGCCGCCCGGGCTGCGTAGTAAGTGTACATGAAAGAGTGAACCATGTAGTTCATGGTCATGAACCAGCCGCCGCCTGCCACCTGGTCCTTGTAGGAGTACCAGGAGTAGACCAGCACGGTGATGTGGTGGTACCAGTGCAGGAAGATGAGACGCTGCTTCCGGAGGACAATGAACACCGTGTCACCTGAGAGAGACGGTGGAGGACATGAAGTCATTCACAAGAGCCAGGGCTGGACAGCAATCCCCAGCCGCATGTTACGTCAGATCAAAATGATTCCAGGCTATATACAGCCTGTATCTTGAGGTAAAGTAATTGCCTGACCTGAGGAGGATGAGGACATGCTTCCTGTCTGCAGCTGAGGAAACACTGTCCGTATCAATCATGCACTAATAGAATTTTCTTGCCTCCTCAGCATCTGCCTCCATTTCCCAGAGCAATCAGCTCAGTGTGTCCCACAGAGAATACGAAGAGACTGGATTACCGTGCAGACACGGAGACAGCATCTCTACCCAGAGAAGCAGCTTTTAAGATAATTGCTGATCAATTCACTGGGAAGTTTAAGCTCTCAGAGGAACATACCTCAAGAGCGAAATGATTCGCCGGTGTAAGAAGCCTGTGAAAATCCAGGACATCAGTCCTGCTCCTTCTGCTCCAGGAAATCTAATCTCATCTAATGGATTTCAGTTTAAATCATTTTGGATAACGGAATAAAATTCTTTACACTGTACCCAGAGAGGAGTTTATAAATTTCATCTTGAACATTTCAGTTCCTTTGTTTCAGTGTATATTTGACAGACTTACAAGTCAACCAATCGGTAACCTTTCAGGAGGTACTGCATGTGTGTGATGCTGCTCTAACGATGACGTGTACATTGACTCGGTCAGTACAAGGGACTACGTCAGTAGAGGTTTCAGGAAGCCTTACCCAGCTCGGGGGCCTTGCTAAGGACAAAGGCATAGGCCCAGAATTTGGTGACGGGGGCGCTGTAGAAACTGGTGTCACACACCGACTGTCTGAAGCCGCTGGTTGTGAGGACGTGCAGCATGTACAGTCCAGTCCTTAAAGCTCCTATGATACTGCAGAGGGACCACACAACATGCAGACACATTAACAAACCAAACTCACGTCCAGTGTTTTCAACAGGAATCATACAGGTCCTGTATGAACACAGAGCTCTGAACTCAAACACTGTGTCCATCATCCTGCACCTGAGTGTTTATAGAAGCATCAGGTCATTTGAAGGGTTAAAACTACGGTGGCCCTTAAGGACAAAGCAAATCCAGAAATGTAAGAAATAAAACAAAAAACACATACACATAGAGAAAACATGCAGCAGCCCTCAGACTTTCTGTGCCTAACCAACCGTATCCTACATTAACACACTTCAGATCAGTGTAAGAACAACACACACACATACGCTGTATACTGCATCTACCGTTCAGGACAGATCACTGCTCAGTGCTGCAAAAAACATGATGCTACAAAAGAATGAATGAAATGACTGGGTGAGGCTTCGAATGAAAGCCTCGCTCTTCCACTTTCATTGTCCCAACATGTCGAATATCAATGATGAATCTGAGAAATTTTGAAATGTTTACGCGTCGATTGGTGAAGCTGCTGTCTCTCCATCCGTGGACCTGTAACACCCAAAAGTCACACTGTCATGTCCTGTGTGCAGATATCTGAGGGGTGGAGAGGGCACGTTATGCCCACTGCTCGGGGATTAAGATTAGAGTGAGGGCTCGACGCACCACAGATCCACCGGTGATGAGGACAGCAGCTCCGCCTGCTGCGACCTGCCAACTGGGTCACAATCTCTACAAACTCCCCCGGCAGCGATTACAAAGTCGGCTCCATGTCTGGTTTTATGGATATTTATTTTCACTATGAGAAAATCGTGTAACACGTTCACTTACGTACAGCTGCAGAAGCTTTAAATATGAACGCGCGGTTTTCATATGATAATTCAGGAAATGACAGGATGACAGACTGGAACGATGTCTGGGTCATCTGAGGAGCGAGGACACGTGAGATAAGGTGACGTGAGAAGGATCCTGTGACTCACCTGAACACGGCCAGGCTGAGAGACCACAGCACTAACGGGCGTCGCAGGTTCAGCTTTGGCCTTTCCCTCATGAAGTGCTGACCGCCGAACACGAGCGCAGCATACAGGCCACAGAACATGAATGACTTGCTCCTGCAGAGGATGAAACACAGAATAATTCACCAATTAGCAGCACAGACAAGTACAACAGACTGTCTTAGCACAATATCCCTAAAACAATTAAACTCATCAGGATACAGTGGTGCTCACACGTCCACCTTTTCCTGAGGAGGAACATCTGATCTATCAAATCTACGTGGAATAAAAAGAACAATATGGAACAAAAATGAGAGAATTTTCTTCAACATTCCAGCAAAAAGCCAATATTTTAGAATCAGTATTGAAATTCATGAAGTGACACCTCCACCATCCCCCTGCCCTACATATGCTCTGACCTCTATCAGATTATAAAAAGAGGAAGAAGATGGCGTCCCCTGACAAACAGCACAGCTAAACCCTAAATCACCTCATCAGACCCTGAAACAAAAGATGATTATACAGATGTAGCGCTATTGCGTAAAGACGTTACGTAATTAGGGTGAACGACCAGACAACTGTAATCAAAAACAAATAAGACATGATTTCACCGTCTGCTTCGTGGGGCTGTTTGTCAGGTCATCACATGACATGTACATAATAACTGGAAGTTAAAAAAAGTCATTCACTCCTGACACCAGCTCAGACTGATCCTCATTTATAATCATAGCAGAGGATTAACAGAGATTAGTGTTTGACACACGGGCCATTAAGGCTGCCAGGTCTGGGTGATGAGGCAATTTTCATTGAGCACCTGGCTCAACGACAACTCCTGATACTATTTCAATTACAGCCGGGGGATAAAATGACGACAGCAGAGCAGAAAATGTCGCCTCTGAGCTCAGGCTGGAACAGCTGAGCCGAACACTCTGTGAGCATCACGACAAACACTGACCCTCCCTGATTTTTTTAAATTCCCGTCTGTCTTCACATAAATAAAGAGCCAGTGAAAGCATCTGTGAGGCTGTGCGTGTGTCTGTTTGAGAACAGGCCAGATGACAAATCCAGATTGGCACAATGCATATTAGGCTGAGTAGATGCTGCTGCTTGACCCAGTTAATGCTGCAGGGGTTTCTGATAATCGTCCCCAGTCCATCACACAGAGATGCAGAAACCAAAGCCCCTGATTTTGCCCAAGTGAAAACCCATTTAAAAAGAGATGTACCAAGGCTGGAACTGACCATTATTTTCATTATCATTTAATCAGTCTGGTATTTCCTTGATGGGGGTAAGCAGCTTAAATTAAAAATGAAATACTACGAGTCGAGGAGTCTGTATCAGGACAGAAAAAGTGGTGCGACCACGTATTACTAAAACATGTGAAAATAAAATATTAACCTTTGGGGAAATAAAGCCACACTGCATTTCTAATGTCTGCTATTTAAACCTTGCTGACAGATTAAATGAGTCTGACTCTGGAGGGTTCAGTGGCTCTCAGGACACACAGTTCCAGGAACAAGTGCACTGGAGGAGAGCTATTGTTGCAGGCTAAAGGTGTGCGACTCATTAATACTGCCTGAGAACAGGAGCTGATAAGACAGAGGACACCTCCCTCACTGCAAACTGCAGCGCCGTGGTGCAACACGATGCCCACGGCGCTTTAATTACACTCATGAACTGTGTGTGTGTGTGTGTGTGTGTGTGTGTGTGTGTGTGTGTGTGTGTGCAAGCATATCCATCACTACTGTTGTTTACGGACCAAAAGATGAATCAAAAAATAATCCATAATCAATTAATCGCTGATGAAAATAAATTAAATGAATGAATGATGAATGATAATGAGAAGAAATTCATCTGCCAGTTATTTTCCCATTTAATGCATCAATCTATAAACTCTAAGTCAGAAATGTGATGAGCAGGTTATCAGCACCTGTATACGAAATGTGAAACGATACCCGTGCGTGTAGTGACACTGTCTGTCAGAAACAATGAGGAAGCAGTCTGAATGACTACACAGCAGAAGTATTGGTGAGGCAGATCCACATGTTACACAACAGCCAGCCTGGTAGCTTCCCTGCTACCATTCACGGGTCGCTCTTTAAGGTGTCTACCCTGCGCAGCTCCTGGACGGACTGGAGGGGGAATGGTGAGCGTTAGGCTGCTGCACGTTTCCCTGAGCCATACATTTCCTCCTTTGACAGCGCACTTGTGTCTCTAACTGAAACACAGCCGTCTTAAGGTTTCAGTTTTTCACAGCCACATCAAAGCGAGGCTAAAAAATGTGGTCTTACTGGGTTTCCCTGGCCAAGTTGCTCCATGAAGGATCGTGTACATGAGCAGCAGAGCTGCAAAGTAACTAACTACATGTCTGAGGTACTTGTACTTTACTTGAGCTTTTCCATTTCCTGCTTCTTTATAATTCTAATTTAGCATGAAATATGACTGAAATGATTAACTGCTTATCAAAATAGTTACTGACTATTTCTCTGTCAATGATCTAATCAATTGATCGACTAATCATTCCAGCTCTATCTAAAATAAAGTACTTACAAAAATAAAGTACTTACATTTATCCCCACCTAAAAGCTTCACCGTTAAAGTGATGTACACCTTAATGCATCCATAATTAGAATCCAATAATATATAAAATATAAACCAATATATAAATAAACCAAAGTAATATTTATTTCCGTGCATGCAGATAAGATGTGTATTTAAACCTCTGTCCGTTCAGACGGTGTCCGGCCTGTGAGAGCACGGATGAATATCACTGCATCCTCAAGGACAATTGAATGAAAGCGGGTAAAACTGGATTCTTCAGCTTCCTGAGTTCACTCTGGATCATTTTAACGAGCTTCAGGCTCAGCTGTGACACTTTAACGTGCATTAGAAACCACATTAACGCAGGAACATGAGACCAGTTTAAGACACCGGGTCCTCGTGGTCAGCAGCCGTGACAGGACATAAAGTACAGACAGAAGCCCACCACCCTCCGCAGTCTGCCGGGGAAGAGCAGGAGGTGGAGGAGGAGGTGGAGGACCATGTGCACATGTTTCATTTCTTTTCTCCATCGCTTCGAGTTAATGCTCCTCCTGCACTCACCAGTTCTCCTGCATCCATTCCAGGGCTCGTCGTTCGTCGAAACGCCGCTCGAACTCGTACCCTGCCAGCGGGGAGCTGAGCTCACTCTCGTTCATGTTTTGCCTTTAGCTGAAATCCCGGACACGGGAGAAGTAAACGGGCCCGCGCCGAACTGACCGACCGACAGGGTTCAGTCTGTGTGCTGCTCGTTTGTCCGGCCGACTTTAGCTGGATGATCGCCGGTTTGAGTCCGGGACGGCGGAAGGATGCGGAACCGACTGATGCGCTTCACCACTGACACTTTGGTCCAGACTTCAAGGTAACTACAATGTGACAACGAGTTTCCGGTCTGCGCTTTCAAAATAAAACCCATCGCAACGAAGGCGTGTGCCACTGTTTTTAGCCCGTTGTACTGGCAGGAAACCTGTAATGTTTCAGGTCTTCATCAAACAGCTAAAAGTACAATTGTGAAAGATGCAAATAAAAAACCTTCACTTTTACTCATAAGACTAAGAATAAAAAGTGTTTTTCAAACTGCTCTTGACTGAACTGGTATTAAATGTCAAAGAGAGATGTGTTAATCCATATTGTATGGAAGGGTGATTATCAATTAACTTATCTTTAGGATTTCATATTCAGTTTTGGTAATGTAAAAGTAATTTATTAAATTAAAAATATCCAACACTTTGCAAATTTGGTTTAGGCGCTAAAAGAAAAGTGAGGATGATTTTAAAAATAAAGCCATGAACATTTTTTATTTATCATTTAACTTCATAGAAACCTGAATCAGATCAGTATTTGTTGTGACCCCCCTTTGCCTCAGTCCTCCTGTGGATTTAATTTGTCTCAGTGTCTCTGTCTCTTTGTGTGATCCCAGACTAAACTAATATTTGATGTGTATTCAGTAAAAGTTTGAACGCAGCACTTCTACATGTAACTGAGTTATTTGTGTTACATGTTATTTATAATTTATTTTATGCATTTTAACTTATTTTATCTTCATGCTCAGTGAAAGGCTCTTTATCTTTACAGGCCAGCTGTTCAGTTGTGCTGTCTGTCATTGCTTACTAAACCTGAACTGTAGATTGAAGATGTCCTGTTGGAATCTGTGTGAAAGAGCAGCGAGTCTCTTACAGTACATGCGCAGGAGCAAGGTGTGCAATTACATAAGATTCCACTGAGCAGCACTGGGCATGATCGTGACTGATTTACCAACAGGGCAAAGATAACCAGGTTCATTATGTTGTAACTGATGTCTGTAACTTTGTTGAGAATTGGGAATATGCACAACTAAAGCACAATATTATAATATAAAAAGGTCTTAAGGCAGGCCTTGCTTTATTACCTCATCTTGAAGCCCTGTGTCAAAATCTAGATTTATGACCTTTCTTATTTTAGCTGATATTGTTATAAATGTAAATTTATTTAACAAGGAAAAAGCTTCACTGAGATATAAAATCTCTTGTACAGCAGTGTTTGGGCCAAGATAGAAACGGCACCTTGAACATGGCAGTTACACAACACACAAGACAAGACTTTTTATGAAGCAGATGAAATAATCAAGGATCATACAACAGATACGATTAGAACAAGGATGTAAAAATGATAAGACAACAGCAATAAAGCTGCAGCAACACGGAATACAAAACGAACACAGTGGATTCAATTCGTACAATAAATGTGTGAGGAAAAGATTATCATAATATATCCTAATATTCCCAACAGATTAGCTACAGTAGATTACCCCAAATCTGATCATGGTGTATATTCATAATTAATTAGACTGGTGGTTTTTGGTATTAAATACATACTGTAAAGAACTGCTGAAAACTGCTGCCCATTCTTTTCAGGGACCTACTGATTTTTTTATGATACTTTTTGAATAGTGTAATATGACTGAATTGTCTTGTTGTGATTATGGGGGGGGGGGCTCGGGGTATCGGAGGCCCTGCAGCTCACTATTGCCCCAGGGGCCTCCGAGCAGGTTTATCCAGTCCTGGACACAAATCTGTATCAGAGATCACCAAAGAAAAAGATCATACACTAATAAATTATTGTTATAAATACAGATTTGTGCATAAATTTATCTTCATACATACTGAAAAGTGAGGAATGACTAAGTTAGAAACCTTCTGTAAGATTAAAACATAGCAAGTAGGGCCCTCTGCTGGACAAAGCATGAAGAGGCTTCTCAGCTTGTAAATGTCTTTTATTTTACAGCTGTGATGAAAAAGAGCAAGAACTCACTGTTTCCAAACAAGGAATTTATCTCTAACTGAGCCCAGCAGCCTTCAGACTGACTGACACACTTTAACAAGAAGACCTAATTGCACTTCAGCGTCAAAGTGGAGCAGCTGGTGGGGAATAGAGGAGTTATTGAGAGTCTGTAGAGTCTGGACCCAGCTGCTGCCCTTTGATCCACTTCCACCACAGTACGCCATGTTCCTCCTGTGCCAGCAGATGGCGGCAAAGAGCATCATATTTCTGCTCTGTGTGCTGTGTTTACAGGATGCAGAGAACAGTTTGTCAGAAAATGAAAATGCAAAACGTGTCCCATGATGAAGTAGAAGTATAATCACAATATGGATTAGCACAACGACAATATTCAACAAACAAAACAAACTCACACCAGTAAGCCAATATTTAGTGTAAGAAGTTAAAGAGCTTCAGGTAGAGAATAGTGTTTGATTGTTAATTCAGCCAAGTACAAAATTCACAGTATGAACTGGTCAGTAAAACACACAGCAGCATTACACCTGTTGAATTTCTTAAATTAAGGGATTACATGGAGACGTAAGGTGATGACAGACAAATTCATGCTTTGAATCTGAATCCTGACAGTTATGGAAGATGTCTGGTACATAATGCTACTGAACCACCCCCGTACCAATTGTGGATATCTCTGAATTATTCATTCAGTTGTCAGTGCAGCAGTATGACACCATTTACAGAAGAAGATCCAAGATCCAAAGGGATTATAGCGGGAATTATAACAAACACAATGTTAATGCATTTCAGGCCAGCGTACAGTAAATTGACATTAATGCCTCTGGCAGGAAATGAGGCTGACAAGCATGAACACTGGCTACAGACACGGCCATCGCTGTGGTCTGAAAGGAAACAAATTACAGCAGGAAAATACCTGCGTGAGCACATTTCTCATCTGCAGTGCCTTACAGCAGCAGAACCTACAGAAACAATAACGCTCAGATAAAGGGGCTGGGCATATAAGGCTCTTAGTAAAACGGTGTAACAGGTATATAAATTGTAAAACCTGTATACATGTAAATAAGATACAGCACTAGTTTCAGCTGCTGTCTCTTGTGTTATGAAAAACTCAGTTGTGAAGGTGTTGGAGCATCAGAATTGATTTTTCAGTTACAGGAAACTGGGAAAAGGTGTAAGTAGCTGGAGTCTGGTTTACCTCTGTTTTCTTCTTCTTTTTTCCTGTTAAAAAGTAGACATTTCCATCTCCTGATCATTTTTATCTGGTGAAACAGATGTCAAGAGGTCAGCTTTGGGTCTTAACTCAGTTTTATTCTAATATGCAGTGACTGTGCAGAGCGAAGTGGTTGCTTTATTAACATTCAGATCAGTGATTTGAAGATGAGTTCATTATCTGACAAACAACAGCAGGATTATTACTCTCCAGAGTATAAAGTGAGGAAACTCATGGACATCTCAAGGTGTCTGAGCATTGCTTTAATCATACAGGACTCTACTTATTTCCCTGTGGAAACAATTGATCTCATTATCACCAGAAAACACCTGAACAGATCTGGTACCTCCTGTTGTGAATTCCAAAGAAACCCAGAGTGCACCATCACCTTCAGACTAAACCTCTGTTCCACAAAGAGCAGGAACTTTTAAATATATGAAAGTACCTGTGGATGCAACACAGGACAATATGTCACATTATTTACAGATCATTAATGATTTGACCAGCTTTACAAAAAGACAGTGAGAGCCTCACAGCATTGTGGGGATATTATTTCAAATCTCTTACACCCTTCTGATTATTTAGGTTTTATAAAAATGCAAGACAAATGATCAACCTGAGTAACTCATACCTGCAACTAATAAGTTGGTGCTCATGGAGGAGGCAGGGACTGGGCATGCCCAAGCCGGTGGGGAGGGAGAGGAGAGGAGGCTGCATGGGAAAGACGGAGAGAGAGGGCAGAGAGTGGAAGAGTTGAGGTTTCAGTGAGCTGAGGCGGACTGCAAAAACCCGACGAGGACCTGTCCGTTTCGCAGCAGACCTGTGTCCACCTGATGTGACACACACCGTCCCCGGCCCTCCCATATCCTTCACTCACACACACACACACACACACACACACACACACACACACACCGGGAGCTGGGGAAGCGGTTAAATGTGGACCGCAGTGGCACCAGCAGCGTGTTGCCTGCAGCAGACGGCGATGCAACAGCATCTCATCATCTCTGGCACCGGGGAGACGAACGCTGCTGATGCTCCGGAGATAACATCCCGTTTTGTGGTGAGTAGACCCCTGACTGCATCTGTCGCCTCCGTGTTTATGAAGGAATCACTGAGCTCGGTGCGTTTCCAGCTGTAGCTCATAGCGTTTCCACTGTGCTGTGCTGCTGTCTCAGGATGCATGCAGCAAGTGCATAACAACTTGATCCGCGTACAGTGAGTGCACTGCATCACTGACACATCCAGCCGGACCTGTAGGATACAGGAGCAAGGTCACACACCGCGGCCACACCGCTGTCATTGACGCATCTGTGCGGGCCGTACGCAGCCTGCTTTCTGTGGCCTTACTCAAGTTTTGTCCTTGGCAGGAAAAGTTGCCACCGGAGTGTTTTATCTATAAGGTGAGAGTGTACGTGAGAGGATTTCTGATAACTTAGCCTGTACCTGCGCACGAGAGACACAGGTGAACGAAGAGCCACTGTATTTTTATTCATATCTTCTGTCTAATGATCCAATGAGGTGATCCTGGACGTCCTCATCTCCACAAATACAAATATTTGGCCTTTTCCGTTTGTCTGCATGCCAAAAATAATGAGAGGTGACATTGAATGGAAGCAGAGAATGGTGATATCTTCCTGCAGTTGTCTCCTTTTTTCCTTGTTTTATTTATTTGGCTAAAGCAGAAAACCAAACAAACTTTCCTATCCATTCATACACCTTTCTGCTGTAATCATCAGCTGATTGATTAGTAGATCAACAAAAACTTCAACTGCAACAATTTCTTTTAGCAAAAGCGACAAAACATTGTACAACATTTCTAATGCGTATTATTTCCTGACATTACACAGTGAAAACATTCAGTAGATTAAGGAATAATGAAAATGAACAGTTTCAGCCCCTATTAAATCAAATTTATATATTTATATTTGCTTTGTCTCAAAACACAGTGGAATATTTGACAGGATCAAGTTTGCCTGTATGCTAATGCACACACATAATGATAAATTGCACTGCAGAAAATCTCTCAGACGGGACAGAGCTGTGTGACCGGTTGAAGACCCTGTCAGATGTCCCCCTATATCAGCCTGGGAGCAGATCCATTCCCTGCCGCCAAGGGCAGCTGGAAGCATTTTGTCTTCGTTTGTTGCAGTTTATGAATCCCCCATCTGGGGCTCAGTCTAGACTCTGCCTTTGGGTCTCAGTATGTGAACGGGTGGGGGTAGAAAAAGACTCTATTCTTCCCACCTTTCCTGGACTGGGAGAGAAGTGAAACACACATCTACTCCATCATGTTTGCAGGGCTGCTTGTCAGAGTGGTCTCCGTGGAATCAGCTGCTCTAGAGGTCAACTGCACTTGTTTGTGTTTGTTGCATTGCAGATATAGAATCCATGTTACCTGTATCCTGTTACAATCACGATCGATTTTAGTATCTTGGGTGGTTGATGACTAACTTGATAACTTGGGTGGTTGAGAATTATCACCTGGATCTGCAGCTCTCACCTTGACGGAGCTTCTTACTGAGTTTCAGCTCATCGTTTGTCTGTCCAGACCACAGCTCAGCAGACAGAGACTAACTGGTGAACATGGTGGAGCCAGAGAGCCAGATATTTCCTTCAGGATTGATGGAGACCAAAGACGGAGATAAAAGAGAGGAAACACTGGAGTTAGATTCATCAGGTGAACACAAACACAACTCCAGATGAATGACAGTGTTGCTTCATCAGCGCTAAAAAGTTCTCCAAGAGCTTTACTATCACCTCAGCTGTGATACACAGTACAAGACTACTTGGTCAAAAGCTTATAAAAAGACAGTAAAAGCAGCTGAAATTATTATGTTAAGCATTTTACAGCTAGGCAGCTTCTGAGCTGCTAACCTTATAAACCTTATAGCCATCATCATCATCAGTGCTGGTTAAAAGTTTTTTAGTTTTTAGTTTAGTTATAGTTAGTTGGTTCAATTCATGTGATTCATAAGTTAATAGTTTTCTTCCTTTGTTACTTACCATACACCCACCCTCTGTGCAAGGGACAAAAGGAGGAGGCACACAATCACTTCCTGTCTTTATACACTGGTTGACATCATCAGTGATGTCGCCGGGATAGACCAACTGGGCGGGGGGGTTTATGTAGACTAGGTGATTGTTATTTACCATATGTAGATGTTGATTTGCTTATTTAAGGTCACAGTGTATGTTACAGGATAAACCAAAGTGTTTCCATTTGAAGGTTTGAGAAAATTGATTATTTTATTACTTACCTGTTTTCAGGAGAGGTGCGGTGAGCTGTCATGGTACAGCCTAGATTGAGTCCTGCTGATGGAGGGGGCTATTTAAGCAGTTGCATACGGCTGAGAGGTGGGATGGAGTTTAGTGCACATGCTATGCTATGCTATGCTATGCTATGCTATGCTATGCTATGCTATGCTATGCTATGCTATGCTATGCTATGCTATGCTAT
>JBBMJY010000014.1:16182744-16219915 GCA_037833715.1 Toxotes lorentzi | reverse complement strand
GAATAAATCTCCTTTTGTAATATCCGAACTGTTTCTGCTTCCTACAACTTTCCAAGTCACTATGGTCGTACTCCTCACAGTGAAACATCAAGAAACTGAAGGCTCTATTGAACTGAAGTTCAGGAAGTGGCAGAACAAATGCAGATGCAGTTTCTTACTGGTGTTTGTGCTGAAGTGAATGAACGAACTGTGTAGTAAGTGACTACACACACACACACTCATAATGTGAAAATAATGCCAGCCACGCTGTAAACACATAGACTATGAGCAGCCGCCTCCTTTGGTTAGAGGATGAAAGGTTGTATTGTAGGAGGCAGGACACACACAGATGCCTTGATGGCCTGTGTGGGAGCTGCAATAACAAAGTGGTTAGTGCTAACAATTTTGGTCCCCATCAGTTCTTACTGGGAGATGAAGTTGGTCAGCCCTCTCTCTGTTCTCATGTTGTTAATGGTGCTAAGAAAACAGCATTAGTGACCAGAGTGGTTTTGAATTGCTGTTTTTTTTTCCTTCCCACGTCTGTTTTATTTCTTCCTACACTCTCCCACTCTTTGCTTCCTCTCACTAGTCCGTGGTTGTTGCCTCTGTCTTCTCAGTTTTTATCTTTTTTTTTTTTGTTTCAAAGAACCAGCAGATTTTTCAAGTCAGTGTATCTGTAATGAAGCTCTGTATGTGGTGTATTTTCTGCTCATAATATCCAGTACTGAAAGCCAAGAATACGTTTTGGAGGTGTGGTAGTGGGAGTATTTAGGAGGTGAGAGTGCTGGCAATGAAAGGGGCCTTTTAGCGTTTGGATAGAAGTGAGCTTGTATGATGATGGCGAGCATTAGCATTTTACAATCCTGCTGTGTTTCCCTATAATGAGTGGTTGTCTGCTGTTAGCTGCTCCAATCTGTGAGGCTTTTTCTGAATGTTGGCTGCGGTGCAGATGGAGCGCTTTGCAGTGGCCTGGATCCCATGTGATTAATGAAAAGCAAATCTGTCGTAGAGGCGCTCTCTCCTTGTTCCATGCTGAAATTCCTTCTCGTTTTGTCATTCTGGTCACTGAGTAACGGTGCAATATGTGTCGTGGGATACAGGCTTCATCCTTGACTGTTTGGTAGCATTTCAGTGCCAGTAATTGATTTTCCCTGATGCTTGAAAGCATTCAGTGCCCCGTCCAGCAGCAAGTGATACCACAGTTTATCTGATGTCAAGGGGTAGAGTTACATACATCACACTGTAATGGGCTTGTAAATGTTGTGACTGTCTTGTTTAGGATGAAGAAATCTTCTGTTTTAAAGGGAAGTTATGGTATTTTTCAACCTTGGTCTTATTTTCGTATTTGTGGCCGTTTTTGCTGAACTTTGCACTCGCTGCCTTCGTTGTAGAGGTTCAGGAAAGCAAGTGATGATGTACAATTATCACTTAGTATTTACTATGTACAGACTTTTACAGTATACCATTCTTTGCAGTTACAAGTCATCAACATACTTTGCTCTTTTACCCTAACAGGAAATTAAAGAAACAGTGTCCACAGTGAAAGTTGATCAGAGCTGCAAATTCATTCATTGTCTTCACCTGAGATCACTGTTACTGTCGTTTTATCACTAATCAAAATGTGGACTCACGTAAGTGGAAGAAGACAGTTTGGAGTGAAGGATAAACGGAGAGAGAGGAGATCCTCCTCCTGTCACACCGAGGGCTTTTTTTTAAAACCCCACCGATCAATGAGTGCCATTGTCTCGGTAGGACTCTCAAGTTCACCCGCGTGGATCGCCATTGGCCGACGGAGGCAATCAAGACAATCTTTTAATTTAATTATCCTTAACGTTATTTGTCTGAAATAGAACAGCAGTGGAGATGAGAAAGGTGCTGTTGTCATGCAGGATGCTGGAAGCCTCCCCGCTTTTTAAAACGCTCATCCGCATCTGCCTCAGGAGTGCTGACGCTGCTATAAGGCAAAAGCTGGCCTGTTGGTGCAGTCTGCAGAGATGAGCCGCTGCTGATAGCTGCCTGTCATTTTCACCTGTTTCACCTCATGCACTCACAGGAAAACGGTGGTGTGATCGAGCAGCTGCCAAACTTTAGCGTTTTGCTGAGCCAGACGGTGACTTTGAGGATCCGATTCAGAATTTTCTCAGAAGAAACAGCAAACGGGGATGAATCCCCCGTCAGAGGTACGTGGCTGTCAGACGTTTCCTAACTCTTCAAGGTATTAATAGAAGTAAATATAAGCTGCTTTAGCTGTACGTTTGTCTGATTCGGTTTCTGCCGTCTTAGAGGAGCGGATTAGCTCATATTGTTACTCAGCCAGACGTGATCCTTGTGTTCAGAGTTTCTGAGCTCTGCTGACGTTTCAGCCGTGGCTTCATTTAGATAAATGAGCTGCCTGCTTCAAGGGCTCAGTAGAGGTCAGAGGTAAAATACAAGCTGCTTTCTGAAGACATCTAACTATCTATTGATCTGTTTATTGGTCTATCTGTCTATAATGCCAACAGGCAACATATTTTTTGTGCTGTGTTGGAAAGTATCTAAGTACATTTACTTAGATCCTTAGATACTAGTACAGTACAAGTACAAAGTTGTACTGGTACTTTTCTCGAGTATTTACATTTTTCTTCTACTCCACTACAATTCAGGTGCAAATATTATAGTTCTCACTCCACTACATTTATTTTATATTTTTTGTTACTCTGCAGCTTCAGGATAATAATACAAAATTTTCTAATTAATGAATTTATTTGACTAATTTATAATTAATTGAATGTATATAAAGTAGTTAAAATCAGCTCTACCAGCAGCAACATTAAAGTGATGTATTAATAATGTGCACGGTTAGTATTAATAATGCCTGAATTAATACCTGATTTAATATGAATTAATACCTGCCATCCTTTTAACCTTTTAAACCTTAAGCGGTAAAATATTATTAATTTTTTCAAATTTCATAGAAACTTCTTGACTCATTCAAACTTTTATTTGAGGGTCTTTCCTGTTTACAAGGTTCCTCTTCTCGTTTCTGAAGAGAGGAGAGGGAGAAAGTTCGAGTTGCCAAGGCCACAGTTTATCGCTGGTTGTAAATCTGAGAGGGGTCTGTTACCTCATGGACGGTCACCCTGACACGAGACAGCACACAGATACATAGACAGATCAACAGGCCAAGATGGTAAAGAAATACCAACTCTGTGTGTTGCATGACCTAAAACAACCCCTGTGGCTGTTTGGGTACCTGAGTCCTGGTTTTCAGTCAGGTTCTGTTCATATGGAGAAAAAAATGAGAGTGAAAAGTGTTTGTTTTTTTTTTTTTTTGTTCATTTGAAGCTTCAGTTCTTCTCTTTAATATTTCAGCGGAGTGAGAGCGAGCTTTTACCTGCTTCCCTCTCTCTGTGTTCAGGTCCTATAACAGGCTTTTGATCAGCCATAACTGGATCTCACGTATGTCACTTATTTTTTCTTTATATCTTTGTTTTATTTCGTATGTTTTATTGCGTATCTGTTGTCATTCAGAGTTGTCTTCTGAAACGTTCACCCCAGCAGCATGACACTGACATGACTGTTTGCACCAAATACAGATGTTACACTATATGGCCAAAAGTATATGGACACCTGAACCTACCCTGATGTTGGCTGATAATGTCTGGCTCACGCTCTGTGTTTTTACTTGACAAGTTTCCTTTTCTGCTTCTGCTATGGTTCCTAGTTATTCTATAGATTAAGATAAATATTTCATGTGTCTAACTTATCAATTATGAGGATTTGATGCTTTTCTTTGTCACACGATTTTAAACTGACTTTGGATTTTCAACTGTTTCAGACAAAACAAAACCATCTACTGCCATTTTACAGACAAAAAGGATTAATCCCTGCTTCCCTGTAGATAATTCTGAGACGGTTCACCCGCACAAAGCCAAAACAAAACCATTATAAAGCTGTAGCAGTTTTTTAGTGATGTTTCTGAACCTAATTTGTGATGTAAAATGGCTGCAATGTAACTGACATTTAAAAGATGTGAAATTCTAGAAAACTGGAAAAAAAACTGGAAATCACGTAAAATGGCAGGGTTGAATTATTTAATTATAATCTGTATTTTCGTTTTTAATATTTTCTATGTTTGTTTCTGATGTAGTGACCGGCTGCAGCTCTTCATGTCCCTGTCTTTTCATTAACACCTGAGGTGTTTGGGAGGAGGGCTTCACACGTGCTTGAGACGTTGCCTCCCTGCAGATCCGACCACATGTCCAGTTTTCATCCTCTTACATCTGCCACTTTTATTTTGAACTGCATCCCACAGGGAGAGGGATCCAGATTGTACTGCAGCCCGCTGCCTTTAAACACTTCACGCCCTCCCACCCCTCATCTTGCACGTGCCTTCCTTACAGCACCTCCCATAGCCATACTAACTACTCCACACTGACTCAGCATGTATGTGAAAGGCAGAGGGGAGGGAAGGGGGCAGGGCTAGGTGATGTGAGCTTGTTAATTGGCTGAGTGTGAGCATTGCTGCCGGGGAGGGAGGATGGCTGTGCTGGTCGGACAGGTCTGCACCGACTGCTCTGCTGGAGAGAAGGAAGGAAGGAGGCGAAGATGAGAGGGAAGGAAGAGGGAATAATAGAGAGGATGAGACGAGATAAACCATGTGGGAGGTGTAAATCCTGCATGGACGAAGCGGCTGTGAGAGGAGGAGAGGTGAGTGTGAGATTGAGATGGGAGGAGGAGAGGGGAGAGCAGCAGAAAGATTTTGTGTATGTGTGTCTGTAGTACAAACGTAGTTGTTTGTGTCTCTGGTTTGTGCTGACAGCTCGGGGTCGATCAGGATAAACAAACAGTGAGGGACGTGACAGCTCTGCACCACGATACAGTTGATCCAGATGTGCATGTCATGTTGTGAGACTCGAGAACAGACGACAGAAGAAAGTGGGAATCCACACTAAATTGTGTGTGTTTGTGTGGGTGCGTGAGATTGGGAGTGTGAAGGCATGAATGGGAAAACATGTGTGAGGGTGTGTGAAATAAGGGACTGCACATTTTTGTATAATCAGTGTGTGTAGGCATGTCAGTGTATGGAGTGCCACCCCAGTGTAAGTTGTGTCCCTTGTGTTTCTACAGAGCTGAGCTGCTTACAACAAAATGGCAAACAACAATTAATTTGATTTATCTAAAAGTTAATCTGCAGATCAATCGATAATGAGCACACTTAGTTTGAGAAGGGACAATGCATAAGAGTAGTCTAATTAATCACAAGCATTGAACCACAGATTAATCAGTAACGAGTCATCGTTTGACTGCTGAAGAATCTTTTTGCAGGATGGTGGGGAAACAAGTAACTGTGGACATCACTGTCTAATTCTTCTCTTGAACTCAAAGATAAGAAGCTTGTCATGTTGTTTCGTAGCCTGGTCGGACTCTCACAGTTATCTTTGGCTTTGCTTTGGTTCGGTATTTAAAATGTCTCTGATGTGTCATCAGTGCCTCTGAGAAGCTGTCCTCTCTAAAGTCTTGTAGACTGACCCATTCAGGGGAACTTGACCCTGATTGTGTCCATATGAATCAGTACACGACAGGTGCAAGCCAGTGTTTGAAAAACCATGCTTGAAGTTAGTCACTGTTGTTTGGCTGATGATTTGGAGGGTGGAACTGCAGCATCATAACACACAGCTCCCGGAGGCAGTTTAAGGATTGGACTGGGATTGGCCTCCTCCTCTGATTTATAACTCAGTCACATCTGAACACACCTGATACAGATGATCACTAAATCACACTTTCAAAGTATTATCTCTGTACATAGTGAATAAACGCCCATAAATCCGCTTAGAAATCATAGAAAAACTCCAGAAGCTGCCAGAGAATCATCAGGTTTTTCCGTTTTCTTCAGCATCACAGTATGGTAGGAACTGCTACTTCAGTGTAGTTTTAATGGTGTCTTTTTGCCAAAATGTAAACAAATGTCTGTCAGGGTGCAGCCTACAGCTTTACACTAAAGATCTTGTCAGACTTTGAAAAGCCCTACGCTAAACTCAGATGGTTTAACATTCTAGCTGCTAAACATCAGCAGATGCAAAGCACCGCTGTGCTGAAGTGCAGCCTCTCAGAGCTGCTGAGAGACGTGACTCTGGACTCAGGAGGCTGTAAAACTGCAGAACAGACAAGAAAAGGTTCAGTGAAAAGCTAAAATAATTAAATTCTCAAAACTGTTTCAGGGAGGTTAGTAGGGTGAAGAATAATGTGTTTTTTGTTCTTCAGTCTTTCTTTTTATGTGTCACTCTTCATTCTGCGAGTCAAGGTAGTGAGTAGAGGAGCTGTATAGGCAGCAAGGTCATGGCCAGTGTGGAGCTGATTGAACGTCTCTGCCTTCTTCTCTCCACTAATAAGCCTCGGTGCATCTTTCTCCTCTGGCTCACACACGTTTTGTGCCTGTGCATGAGTCAGAGGACTCGTCTCTTTTGTCTGAACGTGTCTTTGAAGGCAGTGTCAGAAGGAGTGAGAGGAAAGCTGCAGAGCGAGGTAGCCCTGCATCAGACGCAAACAAAGCCACATTTCTAAGGCAGCTTTAACACTTGTCTCTTTACCGCCGCTTGGTTAATTATGATTCAGTGCAGTGACGAGAGGAAGTTCAGGGAGTTTGAACTGTGTATTTTGGGTGTGACAGCGAATCCTCTGCTATTTCTTGGGAATTTACGTGAGTAGGCAGCTGAGCCAAACACGGCATGATGTAACCTAATATTAAATGTAGAGAAATCAATGGTGGCTTCAGTCGTTGTGAATGGATGGTTCGAGGTTGGATGGTTCATGTTGCTCTGCGAGTGTCCCTGAAAATCCCACGTCGACTGTTAACTGAACACAAACCCTCCTAATCTCCGGAGGGTCTAATGTGTTACTACCTAAACTGCACAACCTGTCGTGTTGCTGAAATCATAGCTGCTGGTGCGCAGTGCCAGCAACAAGCAAGCTCAGTGCTAATATTAGCATGCCCCCCTCCATGCCCACCCTCCCACCCACATCCCATCGTATCCTGCTGCTGAACATGCTGGCTGGGGTTTAATTACCTGTGTGATTTGACTCATAAATGCCCAGCCCAGTGACCCAGTGGAGTTTGTACATACGTGTTTACAGTATGTGTCTGTGCGTGTCCATGTGTGTGTTCTTCTGTTAGCACTGTGACCCAGAAGGACAACAACAGGATGAGTCATCAGTATTCAGGTTTTGTTTATCGAGGTTTGACTGAAGGTGCTGTTAAAGCCGTTTGCATGTCGTCCTTCAGTTGCACCTCTCCCATCAGCCCCGTCCCAAGCTTTACTTATCCAGTATAGTTTGATCAGGACAAACAAACACCTTGCACAAGGGATATTTTTCCAGTTGAACCAACCCAAGCACCAAGACACACACATGCATAGGACTTAAACCTGCACACATAATCGCATATTAATGACAGTGACCAAAATAACTGTATATGAAAGAAAAAAACACAATACAGAGAACACAGAATATTTAAAATGTTTTAGAATACTCAATAGAAATAAATAGAACAGATAGAATAAATTAAAATGAGTGTGTGTCAGGTTTCCCAAAAACGGCTAGAAATGAGAGCACTCTCTATAAAACACATTCACTGGCTTTTGAGCTGAATAACATGACATAGCGTGACATGTCTAATCCAGGGGGAAGAGGAGGGAGAGGCAGAATAGTAAGGAGGTGAAGGCTAGCATACCCTGTTGTGTTGTGTATTTGGACGGCCAAATGCAGCAGTCACAGGGTCAGGGTCAAAAAAAAAAAAAAACATCTGAGAGATTGATTTCCAAAACAAAGGCAGATATACCTTTATCTTACACTATTGAGTATAAGGTATTTACTAGTATTGAAGTCACTCCAGTGTTTTTTAATGATATATGTATGAATTTATTTTGAAATAAAACATTATATTTTTAGGCCTTGTGTGAGATCACATGTTGTGTTGACATCAAAATGCTTTTCAGTCTCTGTTGTGACTGAATCTTTAGCACTGACGTAAAGCCTCTTTTTAATGTGGTACTGTTTGATCCACAACATGATCATCATATGTTTAGTTTGTAAAATCTACTAACATCTACTGCAGGGAAATACTGTTTGATGCTAATGGACTTTAGAAGTTTCATTGTTGATAAATGTAAAAAGCTGAGCAAGTTCATGTGATCGAGGTGTTGCACTGTAAATCAGGCAGAGCTTGGCAGGTGGCGAGTGGTAATGGTCTGTTTCTATTGTAAATCCCAGCGCAGCAGTGATGGTCCCACCAGACCCGGAGCCAAGTTGGACAAATGTCAGAAAAGCAGGCGCTGGACATTAAAGCTGCAGCACCCGGGATCAAAGACGAAGACAGGAGCGGGAGAAAAGTGTCTTTAGTGCAACAACCTAAGATCATCATCCTCTTTTATTCCTTATACCTTTTGTTGCATCACTCCATTAAATGGAAATGTTCTTCATTCCTTGTGCATCACTTTATACACATTTATCCCGGAAAATGTAAGTGGAAAAGTTGTTCTTTTGTCGTTTAGCTGCACTGAGCCTTTAGACAGTCAGTGTTGTGTTACTGCCTCTAACACGAGGCTTCCTGTAACTCTACACTCCCATCACCGTGGCTGCCTGCCAGCTCAGCTCTCTCCTTCACATACAGGACTCCCTCAACCTCATTTCCTTTTGCTGTCTCTCTCTCTCTAACTGCCGTTTATCTCTCGTGCTCTTTCTCCCACCTGCCTGCCTTCAGCTCACAGCCTCCCATCAACACCCATCTCATATGATGTCTTTGTGGGTAAAAAGGGGCACAAATGAAGTACAGGCTCATCGGCTCTTTCCAGAATCGATACCATCTCACAGACTTCCTCTCTTGGCGGCAACAGAGATGACAAATCATATCTAGTAATAATCCCTGTGGATCCATCCCTCGACCGGTTCTGACACTTTTATGATGCGGCCAAGGCCGCGACCACGGTGGCCGGGTAAATCTGAAAACGTCCATGTGAAAGTGTTGCAGGTGGTTTTGTTAAATCATAAAGCTATCTGTCCGAAAGGAAAACAGTCTCTTACTTATGTTCCTCTCAGCCTGTCCAGGAGTAGGACAGACAGATAAATACAGATGGAAGACAACAGTTTTTCTGTGTGATCTTCTTTATGGATATTTCAAATCGAAGTGGATGACTTTTACCTCGGTAAACATGAAATAATAGCCACCACAGTTTGCAGATCGTGGTGGGTACTGTGCAGCGTTTTGGCCTCTGATAAACCTTTAAACTCGTGGATGTTTCCTGTCTGAATGTCCACATACTGTACTGTATTGTTTGTTTGTCGGTGGTGACAAAGACAAGAACATCAAATTTAACCCCATGGCTTCATTCATTGACCAGCTCTGTCACATTTATTCAGATTAAGATTCAGATTCAGAAAACTTTAGCATGAGGTAGAAGGGAGGCATTTAACAAGGAAGGAACACAATATATATACAGATATTTACAATCTCAGGGTGGGTAAAGTGCAGACAGTGTAAATGTAAACTTACAGGGATGATATTGCTATTATTGCAGAGGTAGTATGGTTAAAAAATAGTAATAAATAGTCAGATAGCGGGACAATGGGGGGTTTATGATGCTGCCAAGGAGCCACGTCGTCTTCCTCACACTTCCTCACACTTTCTTAGACAATGGGGCCCCACGGAGCCACCAACAACTGGACAAAGGCCTTTTTTTGTGAATGGTGTAGCTGTGGGAACAGCAGCTCTGAGGTGTGAAAGTGACCGGAGGATGTGTGAGGGTGAGAATGCAGAGGCAGTGAAAGCTGTTTGCTAATTTGAGACAGAGAAAGAGAAAAATCAATGTTGCTGCGTTTTAAATTTTACTAATGCTCTTATCCACAATGAATAGAAAAGGCTTAATTAGATCCTTACATCCGTTAATGGTTGTAAGGGTCAAACTGCAGCAAACAGCCAAACTGATGTTGCTGTGACTCCACTGTGCAGAGCTGGGTAAAATAATTAAGAGCCAACAGGAGAAATTTCTGGGCCGAACACACTGGTGAGCTTTAGTTTGGGCTCTTTGAAGTGAGGGCAGAAGCATCAGTTGGGGTCAAGGAGGGAAAGTTGCTTGCTTTGCGTGCCAACCCTCTCACAAGTTCTCTTTGTTCTGTCAACTTCAATTTTCGACACACACGTCCTCTCCCACTGCTACCATAAGGCAACTCCAATCTGTCGCTGCTGGCAACGAGGATGAGTTCACCATCCTCGTTTGAGTGACTTTTTTTTTTAGAGTTCTGTTGTCTGCGGCATCATTGGCATGGAAAGTTGTTCTGCATGAACACCAAACAGAATGGTGACAATTGGACAGAATTCAGCTCGGTTGAACCGCCAAGGGATTTAACTCGACGAAGAAGATGAAGATGAGAAGAAGCACAGGATTTAAAGTCAGAAAAAGACATGTCTGTGATAGGAGCTGGGTGTTTGCTGTGAGATGTGGTTGAGCAATGTGGGTGTCTCGGATCTGATGTTTGACTTGTGAGTGAACTTGGGGTTTGACAGGCGAGGAACTAAATAAGCTGTTACTCATTTGAGTATGTTTCCGTATTGTTGCTGCATCAGTGTCTCAGCTGTTCAGGCTGATCAGGCTAATCTGGTTTTTCCTGAGTCACCTGAGCTTGTTCATTCTCTCACAATCAGAAACTCAGTCCCTTGAATAGATTCATTTCAGAGTGAATCCCGAGCGTTGAATCGTTTCGCTCAGAGTTTAGATACAGAGCTGTCACCGGGTCTTATCAGCAGTGACTCAGAGAGCAGAGCAGGAAGTGAGGGATAATTTCCCTCTCAGACTCCACTTATCGGCTGCACACCTCACTACGATGAAACGCACATCCCAGAGAAAGTGATCCATACAAGAGATTCAAGGCAAAATATCTGCACGTGAGTGGAATGAGGCCTAATCTGTCCTCCAGCTTCAGGACGACCTGTGCACCATGCAAAATGGTGACTGGTACCACTAACAAACTGCATCACAAGTACCGGAAAATCTTGTGTGTTTCTCTCGTTGTCTGAGAACAGAAAATATAACAGCTCCTCCTTACTTTTATTCACAGGTATGAAGAATAGGGAGCTGCTGCAGGTGTCCCATGGACATGTTTGTTCCCTGGCCGTTCCACCTGTGTGTCTCTGCTCTGCACACACACTCTGTGGGAGGGAGAAGAAAGACCATCTAAAAATAAACTGACATGCACCACCAGCAGAAACGCAAAAACCAAACCGACAAATAAAAGAAGAAAAGAAGAATCTCTCCTTGTTTTTGTGGCTTTCACTCTGTTTGACTCTCTCCCTGCTCCATTTCTGTTTCTCTGTCCTCATTACACGCCCAGAGGAGGTCATGTCCCAGTCTGGAAAAGTCCTTCATCTGTATGTGGAAGTGAGGTCTGCCCCAGATCAGAATGGAGGGAAAGGGGCATTTGGAGAAAAGGAAGAAGGGATTGCACAGGGGCATTCGGTTCAGGACAGTCCTGCGGAGCTCCTGTCTCAGCTAGCGACCCAGACGACCCGCCAGACGGTTACCAAGTCCTCCACAGCTCATCGTCTGGTTCAGGACTGCACACACCGCAGCCAGTCTCCATCTCGAAACACTGTCAATCTTCAGCTCCAGCAGGCCAGCGGCTCACCGACCGTCAGCAAACGTTGGAGTTTACCCTGTGATGGAGTCTCTGCTGTCCACTCTTCGCCAGCGTCTTCTTCAGGAAAGGTCACCATCCCTCACGCACCTCCCTGCTGTCAGAGGTTAAACGAGGAGGAAGTCAGTGACGGGAAGCGGTCTGTGGTCACCTTCAGTTACATTGAGAAGTCCAATGTAAGGACAGTGGACAGTCCACGCAACTCTGTGTGCGAGAGAGGGACCAGAGAGGAAAGATCCACCCCCTCCCACATTCGAAAACGGCTCAGCGACCCAGTTTGGTTTGGGAGTCCCGATTCATCGTGCAGCTCCAGTCCAAAGCTGACTTTCCGATCACCAGGAAGTCACCAGCAGACGTTCTCTCCCAGCCTTCGCCAGCCACCCTTAGACCCCATCGGCAGGGCAGCTACCCAGAGGGCTGTGGAGGAGTTTGGCTCTCCTTTATTGAGGATTAAACTGGCCCATGCACTTGAGCACACCTCATTCTTACGCTACAACCAACAGCCGCGCTGTCAGTCTTGGGCTGGGTCTCCTGTTCAGCATCAGAACATCAGCGTAAACCCCAAAGACCACATCACAGATAGGAGCCCGGCTATTTGTGGGCTACCTCGGAGCCCAGCGTCGGACCAGCTATCCTCCCAGTCCAGGCAGTCTTCTCACTCAAGGCCTGGGTCCTGTGTGGAGACCCAGAGCCCTCTTCACTGGTCAGGAGAGGAGAGAGCTGTGGCGGGAAGCCCAGCCACCAAAAGACACATTCACAGGGCCTGTAACAGGAGCACTTCACCGCGGGGAGCAATCCACCAACTTGGCAATAATGTAGTCGAGGGCTTGAACCAGTTAAGTGACAGTAAATCCTCCTCTCCAGCTCACAGCCCTGAAGTTGCCCGTAGGCTCGCAGTGGAAGCTACCAAAGTATCTTCTATTTTCACAGAGGCGAGAAGGTCCTCACTGCACAATGCTTTAGGCGAGCTCGCAAGCAGCTCAGTCTCTGGAAAAATTCACAACTCGCCTCCAAATGCACAACAGTCTAAGCAAACGCTTAAAATGAACATCCCTTTAAACGAGCAACACATGCCAGCAACTGACAACACGGACTCTCACCAGCCTGAAAACTCTGTCCTGCAGTCGCATTCACATGAAACAAACTCCCATACTAATTATGAGGACTGCATCCAGAAATCCCAGCATCGGACCTCAGTTTTATCTGCAGCTCAGAGTTCACCCGCCCTTCCTTCACGTTTTTTCCGTCCCTCTCATCCCCCCAGTGAGCTCAGCTCCCCCGTCAGGGATCCCAGGCTATTCCAAGCCGAGCTCCGAACACCGGATACCCCCACCCTGCATCGCCGTCAGCCTCCACAGTACACCGGAGACTCCTGGTCCCCGAGCCTGGACAGTAGAGGAGACCTGAGCTGTTTTGAGAAAGGGGATTGCACTGAGCTTGCTCGTAGGCTCTTTATCAATCAGAGAGTTGAGGAGGCACCGGTCAGCTGGACTTCAAGGCAGCAGTGGGGGAATCATGTGGACAGCAGCCCAAGGCCAAGCCCTCAGCCTGGATTTGGGTCCAACAATGTCCAACCTCCTGATCGTCAACCCAGCCAACGTCGCAGGCCGCTCAGCCCCACAGCCCAGCAGAAACGGGCCGAGCATAGGAGGAGAGAGATCCTGCTTCTGGGACCAGTGGTGCTGGACTCCCCAGAGGAGGATGAGGGTTGTGATGGAGAAGGAGAGAGCAATGATGTGGAGGGATACGGGGCAGGGCAGCAGCCTCGCCTGCAGAGGATTGAAGAGCCTCCAGAGGGAGAACAGAACGGGCCGATGGGAGGGTCGTCCTCGCGGAGCTCCAGTGGGGTGACGGGCAGCCTGGGGGACAGGGACTGTGTGTCCCCGGAGTCCAGCCAGTCCAGTCACCAGAGCAATGAGACTGGGGCTGCCACCTCAGGAATACAGGTGAGTACTGGGTGAACCCACAACTGCAAAATACACTTTAAAAATATAATGTCAAGACTTTAGAGTTAAATATGCTTAATTACTTTTTACTGAGAGTTAGATGAGAAAATTAATACCAATATGATGATAGAGCTGGAACACAGTTAGCTTAGCTTAGCATAGAGACTGGAAACTTAAATACTTAGCACACAGACATGAGAGTGAAAAACATATTTCCCTAAATGCTGCATTGCAGAACTGGCCTCAGTTTTGTCTCTATGTGTCTCTGTCAGACGGATAGTGGCTGTGCGGTGCCGGTGCCCTCGCTCCACTGTCAGAGGATCGCTCGTGCCAAGTGGGAGTTTTTGTTCGGGGCCCCTGCTGAGGAGGCTGCCAGCAGGGGGGAGAAAAGTGAGAGCATGTCCACCTCAGTTTCCTCAATCTACGCGTCGGTGTTAAACCAGAGAGGAGGATGTTTTTTATTCCTTCTCCCTCATCGTTCACGAGGGAATATTTCAAGGAGATGGAGAAGCTGACAAGCGATGACGCTCGTCAGTGTTGTTTTGGGCAACAAATTCAGATAAACATCTCATTCTGTGCCTTTAATTGTGTTTGAAATCTTTCAATACAAACAGATACCTGGGTTTCATTATTGATACCAAAACAGTACTTTGAGGAATATAAACTTTTTCTTCATTTACCAGATGATCCCAAAGTGTTCCACATCTGTCTAAACACAAACAGCTGCACAAGAACTTTGCCAAACTAATATACAGTCTAAAATTTACAGAAGTGCAGTTTAAGGGACATATATACAATATTTTTCTTATTGTCAAAAACCAGCTAAACTAACTAAACCAACTAAGAATTAATTCTATTAAGAAATAATGTGTTTGTGTATCCAGAGCATGATACTATTCCAAGACACCCACATATATTATTCCAAAAACTATTAGAACACATCTGTGATCTACACTGTTACTCTCAACACACACACACACACACACACACCGTCCTGCTGCCCCAAATACTCACTAGAGCTCCAAATGTGTATTAACCCACAGCTCCCCAGTAAATGTAGTATTTACTCCTGTTTGATTAACGTTTGCTAAAAGCTACAGTGAGCAACTGTTACAGAACCGGTGAGTTTTTCATACGCAGCACTGCGAAAACATTTTGGTCACTACTAAAAAAAAGTATGAGGCCTGTGATTTTAGTTTAGGAACCACCTATTTAATTACCAATTACACTCCCTTACCAATCAGAGCTTTGGAATATTAATCACATATCTCAAATCACAGGTTATCTTTCATTTTCTTCATCTGCAGATTCTCTGGAAAACTCTACAGCTCCTCCCAGTGGTAACTCCAGTGAGTCTCCCACCCCGACTCCACCTTCCTCCTTGCCTCTCCTCTCTGCCAATCACGAGGTGCAGCATGTGGAGGTAGAGCTGGTGACCCCTCCCCCAGCCGTTATCGGGACATCACCCAAAACCGGCATCATTCGCCGCACACTGAAGTATTCAGAAACCGACCTGGACGCTGTCCCACTTCGCTGCTACCGCGAGACAGACATAGACGAGGTGCTGCTGGCTGAGCAGGACGACGCCGACTCTGCGTTTGGGAGTAACCGCAGCGTGCAGGGCACCTCAGGGACAGGCAGCAGCCCCCTGGGGGGTCTGGCTTATGGGAGGACAGATGGAGAGGAGGTAGAGGAGAGAACAGGAGGAAGGGAGGAGGAGGAGGAGGAGGAAGAGGAAGATGAGGAGGAGGAGGAAGAGGAAGAGATGGTGAGCTGGGCCAGTGTGAGGATGCAGGGAGACAACAGGAAGCAGCAGTATGCAGCTCAGGAGGAGCCAGAGGTGTTTGGACACCTTCTGAAAAGGTGCAGTTGAAACACACACAGTCACACACAAGCCTGTGAACGCACAACAAGTGCAACAACATTCTGGTGAAGCAGGATTTTCCCCTGACCTATATTTAGATCTGAATTTGGATCTTACCTTCAACCTATTTTTCAGTTAGATCATAAAGAGTTTTGGAGGCATTTTTTTCATCCGCTACACAAAACTGTAACACACATAACTCGGCAGAGACTGTCTCATGAAAATACAGTGGTGTTCCCTTTTCTCCTTGGTTAACACACATTTAATCTTGTCTTTATAAACACAGCTGTGTTGTTGCAGTGTTACTAAAACCTCCCTCTCCGTCCAGACCAATGGAAACATTTTTTGACAACCACCACCCAGCCCTGAAGTCCCCCATCTTGGTCTCTGGTCCTCGCTGTGCTGCAGAGGACACCTTCAGCCGCCACTTTGAGAGCATCATGGAGTCTCACCGAGCCAAAGGGACTTCGTACAACAGCCTGGACAGCGAGGAGCTGCTGACCTCCAGCACCCAAACTGTGCTGACCTTCGACCTGCCCACGCTAACCCCTGCCATCCACGGGCTGGTCTGCCAGAGCGCCAGGCAGATCGTCCAGCTCAGCTTTGCCCCACTGGCACACGATGAGAGGCCCAGTCTGTCCGATTCTATCTTTACTGTGACCGGGGACTCGGACGCGACCAGAGCCCCCTCCAGCGAGAGGCTGAGCAGCGGTTCAGACGGCACGCCTTCCAGAGGACGAGAGTATGCACAGCTGGGCAGCAGCTGGTGCAGCAACCCTTCTTTCTCTTTACCAAGGTGAGTAAGCACATCAAGTAATCATAATGAATATTACTGTTTCTGAACTGTACTAAAACCTGTATTCATTCTTTTTTTGGCCACTTGTACACAACACCAACATATTATCCACTTATAAAGTCATGTTGAACATATATAAGCAAACAGTTGCCTCCACCAACTCCTGAAGGAACTATCTTTTTAGCTGCTAAACCATCTGGTCTCCTGCCATTTGGTGCAACATATTCTGTTTAGCAGCACATGAAGCACGTAGATGACAACTGAAACGCAGGTGACCTATGATTCATCAAGAATCTGGGTCGTGATTGTTGTTGGAAAAATCATTTCTTCTTTTATTTATTTATTTTTTCTATTTATCGCCTCTCTGCACTGAAATGAGGTAAAAATACAAGAGTAGTATACTTTTTGGATTTAGCATGAAGATACGGTCTTGGTGAGGTCATGTTATATCTCGTACGTGTTTCTTTGCTCCTTCTGTCATTCTTCTAATATGTTCAGGATGCAGCTGTATAATGCTTTGGCTCATCAGGCACATATAGAAAAGGCCGGATTCATGTCAACTTTAGAATAAACTGTTCTGATTGCCTCCTTTCTGAGGTCAGGAACCCGTTAATGGGCATGTTGTCAGTCTCCAGTGTCTCTGTCTGGGTCTTTCTCCTTGTACACAGCAGTGCTACAGTGCTATTCTGGTGTACCTTTAGAGTGAATGTCGCTAGAAGGCTGCCTGTGGTCCCTCTGCTGTCTGCCAGGCAGGATGTGTGTGTGTGTGTGTGTGTGTGTGTGTGTGTGTGTGTGTGTGTGTGTGTGTGTGTGTGTGTGTGTGTGTGTGAGACTAAGGTGGAGGCATGTCAGACAGAGGCAGATGGCTGCTGCAGCAATGAGGGATTCACCTTGACTGCTGGAGTCTCAAAGACTTCATGCTGACTCTCCAAAGATTCCCACCTGCAGATCAGGAGGCTTCATTTCATATTCGCCTGATTTCATTTCCAGAATCCTTTGTCTTCATGTTGTACACAGTAAATAACTTCACGGTGAAACAGTAGCTCTCTTTATCTATGATATAATCACCTTGTCTGCAGATACAGTGTATGACAGACAGATCGAGAGAGGGCAGACGTGAGGGACAACAGTCAGTCTGCGTCTGCTAACTCAGTCCTGTTTGTTACAGAGCTTGTATGTGGCAGTGAGGCAGAGCAGCTTTGTGAATGTCACCCTAACTTAGTGAGACAGCACTGCAGAGGCACAGACTGCACTGGGTCACCTTGGTGCTTACACCACTAGATGGCGTAAGAGTACAACAATAATGCTGCCAAGTGCTTTGAGATAAGAGTGAACCTAGTGCAGGTGGGTAACTGAGCAGCAGGAACAGAGGTATGTGGTGTGTTTGTGTGTGTGTGTGTGTGTGTGTGTGTGTGTGTGTGTGTGTGTGTGTGTGTGTGTGTGTGTGTGTGTGTGTGAGTGAGAAAGGAATCCAGGCTCAAGTTTCAGCTGATCCATGCAGAAATACTCTCTGAAATCTTAAAACCAAATAGCTTCGTTTTGCTCTTGTTTTTTTATGTGGATAAACATAAACACTTCAGCTGCACTTACATGGGCAGCCCTGAAGCTGTGCAGTCCAGGAGCGAGACAAATATTTCTGAAGGCATGTCCATACTTTGATAAAAGTTGGAATTTCTCTCCCCTACCCCCTCCTCCTCGCCCTCCTCGCCCTCCTCGCCCTCCTTCCCTCACATCACCCTTTTCAGATGGTCTGTACCATTAGACAGTGGCTCATTGTGCAGAGCTGCCCAGTGGACTGAGAGGGGCTTCAATTATGCGGGGATACCATTAAAGCAGAGGCTGACTCTGGGAATTCTCTCAGGACCTCTCAGCATTGTGCTGGCACTCGATGAGACAATGCTAACAGTTGCCGGAGCTTAAACTGGAGTGCCGGCTTAATCTTACGATTATGAACACTCCTGCAGGCCCTGGTGAAGTGTACGCTGTAAACAGACTTCACAGTGGCCTCAGACATTGACCAAAGGCCACCTATTCTCTCCCTGGGGCAGTTATGGCTGCACACACCCAGTGGATACTGAGTTTAAACCTGACACCATGTCTTTGTTTTCTCTGAAGGTGTGCTAACAGCTCGCACCACAAACAAGGTGGACCAGAATTTGTACAACACCCAAAGGATGGACATCCTGAGTGTGTGTAATCAGAGACGCACAGAGAGAGACAAAGAGGAATGAATGGAGGGTAGAAAGCCAAGGGAGGGAGATTTTTAGGGAACAGACAAGCCAAGTTTCATGCCATGCTTCGAATCCAAGGTCAGCAGGGGACAGGGAGAGTTTACACTGTGGAACAGGGGAGGGAGAAAGAGGGAGGGAGGAGTGAAAAGAAGGAACAGAAACAACAGCAAACAGACTCAGAGGGAAAAAGATAGAGAAGGAGAGGCATAGCAGGAAAAACAGCTCTTTTACTTTGGGGGAAGGAGGCTTGCTGTGAGGCTCAGATGACAGCAAACACAGAGGGAGAGTGAGAAAACAGAGAGGAGAGAAAAAGGGGGACCCATGAAGTCCCAGTCAGACTCAAAACCACACAGAGGAATGTCAGAGTCTGCCGGCCTCTTGGGAGAGACTACAGGTTTCCGTCTCCTTTAGTTCCCGCTCTCCAGGCTTGAAGGTGATGCGTTCAGGTCATGAGGCTAGGAGGAGGTGGGGGGGCAGCCGGGTGAGCAGTCTGAGGCGAGGTGGCGGTCAGGGGACGGCAATGAGGACCTCTTCTGTCTTCTGCTGTCATGGTCCATCTGCAGTTGGAGAGGAGAGGTATATGACAATCAGGCGGTCTTGTCACAGGTAGGTCTCCACCCAGGAACTCGTCTCACCTGTCTGTTGTGGATCTAAGAGCGTTTGAATCTCATGTTCAGCCAGAAGGAAAATTCTAATTATCTTTTGAAGTGTGAGGAGTGTATTCGAAGTCACTCACTTCACTTTTACAGTCGAACAGATAGATGCAGAGTAGATGGGAAAACTGTGTCTCTTTTTAGCTATTTTAGCAGCATGACTCCAGGGACAGCAGCATCCTCATCTCAGCTGGTCCTCCTCTTTGGTCCAGACCAAAATATCTCAACAACTATTTGATGGATTGCCATGACATTTCATACAGATATTCATGGTCCCCAGAGGATAAAGCCCAGTAACTTTTGTGAGCCTCTGACTTTATGTTTAGCGCCAGCAGGTTGACAGTTTGATGTGCTTTTCAGTTAAATGTCTTGACAGCTATTGGGTGGATTTTGGTTCAGACATTCATGGTCCCCGGTGGGTAGATCCTGATATACCTTGGTGACCCCCTGACCTTCCCTCATCACCTCCAGGTCAAAGTTTATTATTAATAATAACAATAATAATAATAATAATAATAGTACTAATTATTGTACTTTTGCATATGTTTGATTAAAGTCTTACAGTGAAAGTGAATTTTCCAAGTGCAAATAAAAGAAGATACTGGTTTTGCAGGTCTGGGATTCATGTCATTACATACGAGTAAACAAAGCTATGACTCCTTTACATTCACGCTGCGACGCATCTGAACATCTGCTTGATGCACAGACATTCAGACATTTATGGTTCCAGATGATAAATCCTCAGCATGTGAAACTAAAACTCTGAGCGTGGTAAACATTAACGCTGTTCCTCAGACACAGAGCCGCTAGCATGGCTATAGGCTCTTAGTCTTAGTCGTCTGTGTACTCTGTCAAACCAAAGTTGACCATTGAACCGTTGCTTTCTTAACCAGTCAGCTTGTGTTAGTAATCACTGTTTGCTCTGGTGTGATTCTCATACACAGTATAAGGATGTGTACATGTGGGAAGCAAAGCCCTGGGACTGTTGGCTTGCTCCACATGCTGAGAAATCCGAATGAGCGCTCGGCTTGTTGAGGAAGTGTTGCTGTTTCTTGCTTTTCAGAATACAACTCTCAGCTGCAGGACTCTCATTGTTTTCTCCGGCCGGCTGGCGTGACTCGAATGGTCACACAGATCTCGGCGGCGGCGAGAAATGTCGCCGCCATGTTGAATTCTAAGTGAATGAACTCAGAGACCTTGTGTCTGTCTTCCATATTCAAGCAGAAGCTGGAGCCGTGGTTCTCCTTTAGCTTAGTGTGACATAACATGCTTAAATTATAATCAGAATAATTCAGATGTAATAAGTTTTGCACCTCTGAACTCGTTAATGCTTTGAAGGGGCTTAATGAGGACATGATAACGAGACAGCCAGGAAGCTGTCAGAAACAGAGGCTTTGAATGCAGTTATTAAAGTGCATAATCATGCCAAATGTTGTGTTTAAATGTAAAATGATTTGCATACGTTCCGTTATGCTTGATACTAAATTACATGAACGTGAGCTTTGTTTACTACTGAATATTTACACTCATTCATTACTGTTCCTTTCCCACTGCGTTCCATCGTATGTCTTTAATCCTCTTTCATCATCCTTCTCTTTTCATTCATCGCGCATGGTTTTTAATCTTATTTCATTTTACAGATATTTTATGTTTCTCTTAAGCTACTTTCTCCTGATCAGCCTCACTGTTCTCATCTCCCCCGATGTTCAACTTTGATTTAAGATCAGTGCAGCATAAATCAGATGTTAGTGTTATATTAAAATATTGATATACTGGAGTTATTAGTTTTATTATTATATTACCATCATTCTTTGTTCCTGCTTTTATCCCTTTTTGTCTTGCCTTTTCAATTATTTACCAATCTGTGTCAGTTGTTCTCCTCATTCTGTCTTTGTCCCACTTTCCTCTTCTGTCCATATCCTTTTCTGTCCCTCTATTTGTGTCTGATTTGAATCACTCGTTCCCTCTCAGCAGGGAGAAGGCCCGTCTGGCGACCGATTCGGAGCTGGACCAGGACCTCAGCGACAGGCTGGGTCTGGGCAGCAGTGACACCCTCACCAACGGCAGCCACCGCGCTGATGTGGCGGCCGCCAAACGCCTCGCCAAACGTCTCTTCAACTTGGATGGCTTCAGGAAGTCTGACGTAGCTCGCCACCTGAGCAAGAAGTGAGTCACTGCGCGGTTGTTTTGTGGGAAAATCATTATCACCCACCAACCTACCCTTTAAGTTAAACTTAAGACTCAAGGATTTTTCAGACAGTTTTTGCTAAAACGACAAAAACAAGAAAAAACAACATGTTAAACTGTAGTTTGCATGTCATTGGAAAAAGCTCCTTTCTGCTGCATCTTGTCTTTATTTAACGAACTTTAATCAGTCAGGGCCAGTGCACATTTACTGTACGTCACTTTTCATCCTGCCGACAAAGTGCCGTGCTTTAGTTGATCTGGAGTCTTCCGGCACTGTGCTGCTCGATCAGCTCGTCGGCCTGTCAGCTGCTTGCTCGTGCTGATGAGAAAGAATTTGGGATTAAAGGGTTTCCTCACTTTCTGACAGATGCACCCTGGGAATCTCCTCCTTTTTTCTTCTCTTTTTCTTTTTCTGCCCTCCGGTCTGCATCTCAAGCTGACTGTACCAGCGCACTCGAACTGACTGACAGCCCAGACCGAGGGCGTTAAGTGAACTGATGGCCTTTGAACGTTTGATCGACACGTTGTGCTTGAATGATTGCTGGAGTTTTTTATTTTTATTATCCCTTTATTCCTCCTTGTGTATTATTTCCTGTCTGTCTGCAGTAATGACTTCAGCCGAATGGTTGCAGAGGAGTATCTGAGTTTCTTCAACTTCACAGGCCTCGCTCTGGACCACGCACTGCGGTGAGAGCTCATAGTACAATGCATTAAACATGTCACTGTAAATTTTTAAATACATACAGTTATGATACACACACACACAATCAATGTATTTCTGATGTGGAGTGAAGATAAGACCGTAAAATGTTCTGTGCCCTGTTCGTTTATCACACAACACAATGTTAAATGTATGTCATCAAATAACCAGGTTTTGTTTGGAAGTTGTTGTTTTTTTTCCAATAAAAACAACATATTCTAATGATTAAAGAATGAAAGTTTACATTTTTAAATTGTGTCTCAGGATTTTCCACATAGAGTGAATGTGTCTGTGTTGTGGCTTTGATTTGGCCTCAGTCAGATGAAAATCTGCCCTTTTGATGTCTTAATATAATCTCTGTTACAATGGAGCAGAGGCTGCCCACTGTTCAACACTGCTCTCTACAGGCCAGATTTGGTCCTGCACCTGTCACACAGTTCAGCACATTCAAATGACTCCTGTCACTTTGTTGTATTACAGCATAACATGGTGTATATACACCACTGGATTATTATTACTGATGATTTTTTAATTTTTAGCATCTTGTTGGGTGATTTATTCTGTAAAGATGAATCATAGTTTATAAGTAGCACGTACATCTGTTAGATAAATATAAATATGCATCAGAAGTACAGGAGCAATAAAATGAAAACACTCAGGTAAAGTGCATGTACCACAAAATTGTGCAGCACTTGAATAAATGTACTTAGTTAATTTCAATATTATTTATTTTATTTTATGTATATTTAGTCATCACATGTAATTACATGGGAAAAAAACAACAACTTTTATTTAGATTTAATGGGAGAACACTGTTCATACACACTAATCTAACCCTGCATATTATTTAAGAATAAATAAATCTGTCTGTTCGGCGTATTTCTGAATTAGTGTGTTCCTTCTGACATTTTTGCAGTGGACTAAAATTGCATTTTAAAACAGGTCATCTTTAAACTGTACTGGATGAGCATGTAGTCTGGATCTGACTGTCCTTGTGTTTGTGGCTGCAGGACTTTCCTCAGGCAGTTTGCCCTGATGGGGGAGACTCAGGAGAGGGAGAGGGTGCTGTCACATTTTTCTAGGCGTTATTTGGACTGCAACCCAAAAGTCATGCCATCAGAGGGTGAGTGCTGCACAGAAGTGCTCTCACTACCAGCAATGGAGAAATAACCAAATCCCTTCCTGAATATTTAATGTGTCTCGCCATCCTTAAGTTCTGATTCGATGTAAGTCCAGCGCTGAAAGAGAAACTGGTGACAGATCTCGTCATAAATAACGTATTATACAGACAGTGACTTTCACACATTAAACAATGCACATTAAATTAAAACATGCATTGGTTTGCAGTTTTCAGCAGTGATGGAAGAAGAACTCCACAGTGTAGAAATACTGTTACAAGTCAAAGGCAATTTGTACTTAAACTTATTATAATAATATTAATAAGCATCTAAACACACAAACACAAGTACCAAAGGTAAAAGCACTAACACACTGTTTTCATCCTGTAGATGCAGTTCACACTCTCACCTGTGCTCTAATGTTGCTGAACACTGATCTACACGGTCAAGTGAGTAGTGTGTGTGTGTCTGTTCATGTTTGTGTGTGTGTGTGTGTGTGTGTCTGTTCATGTGTGTGTGTGTGTGTGTGTGTGTCTGTTTGTGTGTGTCTGTTCGTGAGTGTGAGTGTGTGTGTGTGTGTGTGTGTGTGTGTGTGTGTGTCTGTGTCTGTGTCTGTCTGTTCATGTGTGTGTGTCTGTTTGTGTGTGAATGTGTCTGTTCATGTGTGTGTGCCTGTTCATGTGTGTGAGTGTTTCTGTTCATGTCTGTGTGTGTGTTCGTGTGTGTGTCTGTTCATGTGTGTGAGTGTGTGTGTTCATTTGTGCGTGCCTGTTCGTGTGTGTGTGTGTGTGTCTGTTTGTGTGTGTCTGTTCATGTGTGTGTGCCTCTGTGTGTGTGCCTCTGTGTGTGTGTGTGTGTGTGTGTGTGTGTGTGTGTGTGTGTGTGTGTGTCTGTTCATGTGTGTGAGTGTGTGTGTTCATGTGTGCGTGCCTGTTCGTGTGTGTCTGTTTGTGTGTGTCTGTTCATGTGTGTGTGCCTCTGTGTGTGTGCCTGTGTGTGTGTGTGTGCGTGTGCGTGTGCGTGTGCGTGTGCGCCTGTGTGTGTGAGTGTGTACAGTAATACAGGTGCTGCAGACAGACTTCATCAAAGCAAAGTGAAGTTTTAACCTTTTTGATGAACTCCTGAGTTCAGTGAAAATGAGACTCAGGCTGATCACCAGCTGATCTGGGTCTGCTGATCTGGGTCTGCTGATCTGGGTCTGCAGGTCCGCCTGCTGAGCCTCTTTCACCGTCATTAATCTGTTTCTCTTATAATCAGTCTCCCTTTGCAAATCTGGGCCGTTGGCAGCTCTGCTCAGTGACAGTGCTGCTCTGTCTGACTGCAGAGGCGACTGGTTAAAGGATCAGCCTTTTTTTTCAGGGAGGAGCAAATCAGGAAAGTTTTAACAGATTTGAACGGATTACAGTTTGACCTTTGTTGTGAGATTGATAGGATCCGTTATCTCTTGATTAATCCGATAATAATTTCTAAACTGACACAAAACTGTGAGAAATGGTCATCATCATGTCCCTGAGCCCAATATGACGTCTTCAAACTGCTTGATTTACCATTTAACAGTATGAAGTCCAATTCAAAATTTAAAAACAGAGGATGTCTTAATGCGTTAAATTACTGCTTTGTTATCAAATGTTCAGCATTGTGTTTGATTCATAGACTAATTGGACTGGGTATAATATGGAATTTGGCAGTTGCAGTGCAGATATGATACCCGAAATCTTCACCATCTTCACCATTTTTGTTAAATTTAAGAATAGAAAAGGCTTCATTCACTATAGTCTTTCCATAGGCAGACTGTACAAACAAACAACAAAAATGAAAATTCACAGAGTCATTTGAAATAAACCACGCCAGGGATGCAGTTTGTGTTGAATACAGTGTATGAGGAATGTGTGGGTATGAAGTAAAAGCACATTTACATGTATTTCTGTGTCTCCAGAACATTGGGAAGAGGATGTCGTGCACACAGTTCATTGGCAATCTGGAAGGACTGAATGACGGCCAAGATTTTCCCAAGGATCTGCTTAAAGTAAGCGACTCTCAAGTCTAAAATAGAACACACACACGTGCACATGCACATGCTGTCATACACAGACTCACATCCCAAATGAGAGCGAGCAGACTGTGTGCCAGCATTGTATTGTCCCTCAGATCTGTGCGACTGAGCCTGGCTGTCTGGTCTTAACTCTCTGCCAGCTGGCATCCGCCTCATCTCCGGAGGCCTCCGTTAAGAGGCCTGCCTGGGCCCGCCACATCCTGCTACACTCCGGCTACAGCGCGGGCTGGAAGACTAATCGTTGTGCTGCGTTATCTGGAGACGAGGAGAATGAGATGCAGCAGCCCTCAGGGTATCAGTGTGCGTCTTCAGCAGCATTAGATTAGGCTGTTGGCTTAACCCGGTTGAGTTTGGTCACAATACATCGTGAACCAGCACACAGGGTTCAGACAGAGGCCTCGGGCCACATGATGTGGCGAAATAACCCAATCAGTGTGGGTTGCCTGTCCATTGGTGCGCCTAATGATGATGCCGCTGATTAGTTTTGTCTGCAGAGTGGTCCGTCAACATGCCACGAGGCCCCAGAGTGCCAGTCAACAAGTTGTAATGGGGTATTTAAAATGCATGAGGGCGAGAGAGAGAGAGAGAGAGGCCGCGTCCTTCTGCTGAAATGACGGGAATGAATTCAGAAATGAAAAGCTGCACCTGTTATTAAGGGCAGATAGTATCCACACCGCAACCATGTGACCGCGAGCAAAGCGAGGCTGAGAGGAAAAGAAGCAGAGTCTCACAGACGTGCATTAGCTGTTTTATTAATGCTTGTAGAGATCCAGGAACAGTCTTTTTAATCCTGCCTTCCACTTTCCACAAGCTCCCGCTCTCTTTTATTCTCTTTCTCTCTCAGTGAGACTCTCTTTTTTCTTACCCCCAAGCCACACTCTCCTTTCTCTCCTTTCTCTCATTGCCTTGTTCTCTGACTCTAAATGTTCTGCCTGCCCACTCTTATTTGCTCCTTATCTTTGCTCTGTTTAACTCTGCTGCAGTTTAATCTCTGTCTCTGTGTCTCTGCCACCTTTATCTACACTCTTTCACCTCCACCCAGTTCTGCTCTCTTTTCTTCCTGCCTTCACACTCCTGACCTGCGATATTCTTCTTGATTGTGTTTGAAGACCTTCCCTGAGTCTTACTGTCTGGTTTGAGACATTTAAAGAGTCACTGGTTCTGTCCATTCTGTCCCTTCCCAGCGTGACGGGGAAGATGTTGATGTTATTATTATAAATAACATCAGTTATTTGTAATAAGATTTTAGGTTGTAAGCGTTGCTGTAAAGCTGCTGTCCTCGAACTGTGACCTATCCATTAATCACGTCTCATCTGATCAGTCTGACATCTGACAGCCTTATAGGCGCACAGTGTTAAATCTGTGCAGAGATCTTCTAACGTACACCGGCAGCGTGTGATGCACCTTAAAACAGCCAAACCCGTCTTTTCTCTGTCAGCCCGCGCACTGACAGCGTGTTGATCATTGCAGGTTGATGCAGGTGAACTCGTCAGGGCGACCCTCTGTCCTGCCTCTTCACATAAGCAGCAGTTTATTTTATATTATATTGGCTCCGTGGATTGATTCGTCCCAGATAAAGTAGCTTGATGCTTAACTGTGTGATGTTGCCAACAACCAACAACTAACCTCTACACAGAAACTAGTTTTTGTGATGTAACTCATTTTAATCTAGAGAAGCATTAATCTCCTCTCAGTAAACAGCTGGTGTGACTGGCTCCGGTGCCCTTTGCTTTCCTCTCTTGTTTTTTCCCTCTCCTCCATTTTTCTCTGTTATCATTCCATCATTTCCTGTCTCTAAATGACCGTCATTCCTCCGCCCGCCATCCTCATATCTCTCATTTCCTCCGCTCATTTTCTTGTTTTGGCATTTCCCCTCTCGTGTCTGGTATCTGTGTTTGTATGAACTGTAAGTACATTAGGACAGAGCCAGAGAAATCCCTCACCTCGTCTCATTTTCACAGCAACAACACACACATGAAGTGTATATCACACACACTGTCACAGACTCTGGACCTGTTTCCTCTGTCTCCGTTTAGCCACAGCTTCATAATGATCACTGTGCTTCTATTGGACAGAAAATGCTCATTTTCCTCAACTCCACTTCACTCATGTACCTTTTACTCAATCTACAAAGTTTTTAGTTCTTATTAAATGATTTATACAACTTTTTTTTTAAAACAAACTCAGTGGTTTGTTTTTCATCATATATAGAACCATATAATGTGATTAATTAAGCCATATGTAAAAGCTTTACTCTGAGGGACAGGAAACACTGGCTGAACCACATCAGCTGCCTGCTGGACTGGAAAATAATGAGAGGGGCTTTGCATCCCCATGACACCTCCTTCCACCTCCCTCCCTCAGGTGGACTACACCTCCTCTTTCGTTGTCCAATCATTAAGTCCTTTCTCTATAATTTCTTTTCTGTGTCTTATTTTCTAGATGTTTTACTTCATTTATTTTTCTCTGTAACTCTCGATTGTCACTGATTCTTCTCGTCTCTCAATTATTCCCTCTCTCCCTCTCTCTTCCTGTCTCGCCAGTTCGGCCTCTTTTGATTAAACTCTGTGATATGTTTCCTATTACCACCACAATGGAGGAGCAGAATGGAGCAATCTCCTGAACTGAGTGTGTGAAGCTTTGGCTTCACAGGCGTCTCTTACACACTGTACAGCACACTGTAGTAATCCCCGCAAAGACTTGTCTTTTTACTTCAAGATTTTTTTATTGCTTTTCCGCCTTTTTCTAATTTCAGGAAGATGAAGAAAAAGGTTCTTGATCAGATATAAAATCAGGGTATCAGGGTTACAGGGCACAGCAAACACCAATTTTTAAATGAATTTCCAGAAAACATAGAACATGATGGAAATATGACATTCATGTTCATGTCATGGATTAATTTGATTGTTTCAGAGGAGCAGAAGCTCAATAAATTGATAACGTTCTGTTTGAAACAGCCTGTAAAAGTCCCCGAGGCTGCAGGGTTGCTGTGATGCCCGTTATCCAGACAGACCTAATTATGTTTTGGTTTTGTTCTTCCTCTTATTCCATCTTACAAACGCGTTGTAGACTTGATTCATTTCAGTGCATGTTGAATAGCATTGTACAGCTAAAGTGAAATGAGTGGGAGTTTGGCCACTGAGAAGTTTGGAGCGACTGTTTGTCTAGCCTCAAGTTTTTTTTGTTTTGTCTTTTTTGTGTTTTTTTTTTTTGCTGTTGTTATTATTTTGTTGATGCCCTAAGCTGAGCTGCATTAATTCATGTGTTAGTTTTCAGGCCATATGTTCATGTAACTTGCAGTGTTATGAGAATTTAAATGATGAATTAAATTAAAATGAAAGTATAAACACTGAAATTTGAAAAGAACAGCACGATTAAACCGAGCTGATGCATGTACACGTCACCACATCCCACCAGGAGCAGGATGGATGGAGGTTACACAGAGTGTACACGCAGCACAGCGCACTTGTCCCTTCGAGCACTGACGGTTGTTTGTCTCCATCAGTGTGTTCTCATTCGAGGATTCATAACGAGGCCATAAACTATCATAATGTCCTCCAGAGGATATTTCCTCCCCCTGTTGCCCACACCGGACTATCAGTCAGCAGAGATGTGACAGGCTGACAGGCTGCTCAGCTCGAGCACACAGACCAGTCAACAACTGGTTTATTATGATCTGGATCTTATGTTCAGAGTTTTGGTCATTGTCCGTATCCGTGATAATGACACTGCACTAACCAAGTTACTGAAATCTGACAACACAACAGCATCGGTGAAAAGTTGTGGTGAGAGAACAGGCATGGAAGTGGTTTAGGTTTATTTAAACACAACAATGAATCACTATAATTTATTCACTGCTACAGTTAATCTGTTATTATTTATTATCTGTTATTTATTATTCATTCATTCAAATGATTAACCACTTCGTGTTCCTTTACCCTGCTATACTGTAGCAGCTTGCATGGAAAACAGAGCTGCTGTGTGTGCAGCTACAGCAGCTCCCTGCAGGATGTGAAGTTCTGGCCTGAGCCTGGTGCTTTAGAGGAAACTTTCTTCCTTCAGTGTGAGACTCTGTGAGAGACACACTCTCCCTCTCTCTCTCTCCTCAGCTCTGCTCAGGGCTTAAAGCTTGAAGTGGGAGCTAATGATGCACTGAAGTAGGTTACCAGCCTGCACTGGAACAGGAGAACAAATTCTGCTGAAATGAAAATGTTGTGCAGCTCGGTCAGACGCTGAGCCGCGCTCTTCAAACAGTAATTAGGTGCACTGATGTTATCGTTCACACGTGTCCCCACTGTCCGTCTGTCCGTCCGTCTGTGTGGTTCTGCTATGAATGTGTCTGAAACAGGAGCTTCAGTGCCAGGTGCAACTATTTACACACCTCACTACCAGTTTGCATAATCAATTTGTACAGAGAGAATATATCACCATTAAAATGGTTATACAGGATTTTTTTTTAATTCTTGCAGCACTGAACTCACATCACTTTCCTCTCATATGACACACTGACCACACCTGCATGTATGTGGTAGAGTGATGTTTGCTTCAGTCAGTCAGTCACATCATTACTCAGAATTGTCACAGATCAATCACTGTTTTATGTTTATTAGTTTTGGATTAATCAGTCAACAACTATGTCAACAAATCACAAAAAGTTCAGACGTATTCTTAAATCTCCTAAATCTCAAAACATCAACTTACCAAACCAAAAGTTCTTTAGGAGACATTACTTAATTTCCCTCTGGGGATCAATAAAGTCTTATCTTATCTTCAAAAACATATAAATAATATAAGTAAGTATATATTCATAACCAAATTTCACAGACTTGCGTCTTCAGAAGGAACCAATGGGCTGAATATCACAGAAGCTACCGAGAGACAAACACATTGTTGGTTTTGTTTAGTTTTTTTTAGATTTTTTAACAATAACAAACATTGAATATCACCAGCTTTGTCGTTTAAATTTGGAGCCTTAGAAAACGGCCTCACAGGCTGAATCTGTCCGAAGGCTTCAGACCCCTGTGTTCAGTTCTCAGTGCCGTGGTGTTTTTCACTGCTGAGAGGTCACCTCAGGGCATCTGCCTTTTTCTAGTCAGCAAGCGGAAACCTAAAGGTGTTGCACTGAAGCAGGAGCAGGAGGAAAAGATGAATGAAGTCAACACATTTGACATTATTTTTTCATTTCTTTAATATTTCAATCTCGCTTTTATTTGTCAAGTTAGAAAACGTCTGATAATAAATCCAGAAAAATAAGATCAATAAAGACACGATACAGTTTTCAATCTGGATTTGTCCTGTAAAATAATTAAATTCTCTCCACTGAAAAAACACACCCAGCACCTGCTGTCCGTAGCAGGGAGAGCAAACACTGATCGTAGAAGGACCACGGTGAAAACAGACATCCACGGAGACAGAAATCTCACACACTGCTCGAAAATGAAAACAAGAGAGATGTGGAGCTGTTGGAGGGGAAGGGGCAGAGGGAGACAGCTGCTTAGGTCAGCAGAGACATGTGGCTGTGGACACACTCCCCCTCTCCCTGAGCTGTCTGGACTCGATGAGGGACAGAGGCAGAGATTTAGACAGGATGTGAAATATTGAGTGGGAGGGAGAGAGGGAGGGGTGAGACTGACAGACGGGAAAACTGATAGAGGCCATGAGGAGACAAAAATGACTGATGATTTTTCGTTTTTTTACGGAGCATTTGTTTGTTTGTTTGTTCGTTTTTTCGGTGAGCAGGTGGTTCCCTCGTGTTCTTTGTTGCGCTCTCGGCTGCAGTGACCCGGCTTCAGTGGAGTGATTCAGGGTTAAGCGTTTTGTCCAGAGGCGCCTTGATGGTTTTCTCAGGATTCACACTTCAAGCCACGAACCCACGAGCTGGTGCCGCCCACAGAGTGAAGTCAGGGAGGAGGAATAATTGTCAGGGAGAGGACAAAGACAAATGGACACCAAAGCTTCCACCTCCTCCTGTAACAGGCTGTCATCTTCATGCAGGTTGTTTGGATCCTTCCCCCTCCCCCCTTCCTCCCTCCCTTCCTTCCTTGAGAGTCACGGACGCTGGAGAGGGACAACAGTCACATCATGTCCACCATGATGGTGCATGTCAAAAGACAAACGCCGGTCAAGAGGGAAGAACAGTTTTTTTTTTTTTTCTTGGCAGAAGCAGCAGAAACAGAATCATTAATGTTTTATTATCACATTTTAAATTTAACAAAGAACAGAACGGGGAGGGGGTGAGGCTGTCAGTAGGACACAAACAAAAACACGGTTACAGTTCATTACTCGAAGGTTTAGCTGCATTAATTTTTAAAAACAACAACAAAGGAATGAAAAAGTGGAGCTTTAAAGCGTGAAAAACCTCCAGGACCATGTAAACTAAAAAATAAGAACGCTTTTAAAACCAGGGTTTGATTCCATCCATTAAAATGCTTAATAACCAGGTTTATTTGGTGTAATCCTGGTTGTTAAGCATTTTAAACACACTGGGTTTAATTCCTCTAAAGCTCATTAATTAACAGGTTGGTGAGCTTCGGTTCTGGTACCATACCTGGAAACCTCACCAGTTTATGAGTTTATGCATTTAAACTACAACAGGTTCATTAGTGAGCAGATTTATTTTAACATTTTGGACAGAGCCAGGCCACTAAGCCCCCCCCACCCCACCCCCCAGCCTCCAGTCTTCATGCTAAGCTAAGATAACCATCCCGTCTGTGAATACACACACTTGATCGTACACCAATTCCTCACGTGTCTTCCTCCTCTCACCTTATCAGTCTCTCCCACAAGACCACCACTCAATACTAATTGCTGTTGCAAATGTATTTTAAAAAAAAAGTGTGCATAACCTCGCTTGCGTTTCTGTATGTGTGTATGCAATGAAGAGGCAGTTGGGAGACTGTGATTTGCTGGCGATGACTGAGAGCAGGAGGGAGGGGGGGAGGGAGGGAGGAACGCATTGACGAAGCGAGAGAGAGGGAGGCAGAGAGAGGGAGAGCACTGTCCCTATCAGCTTCTTTTTCACTCTGCGATTCAGGCAGCGAGCTCTCCTTTCCTCTCCTCCTCCTCCTCCTCCTCCTCCTCCGCAGCAGCAGCAGCAGCAGGGAGAAGGGAAGAAAGACGAAAAAGATTGCAACAGATAAACATGCAGAGATGAGGAAGAGATGAAAGGCATCAGCAGCAGGAGAGCGGCGTTTTTTCCCCTCAGACACCCACACCCTCCGAATGTGCAACGGGAAGAGGCTGTAACCAGTGCAAAGAGAGAGTCTTGAGAGAAAATACTGACTGAGCGAAGTGCATCGCAGAGGAGGGGAAAAGGAGTAGACCATGACAGCGGACCGCTACACATGGACCGAGAGCAGGAGGAGGAAGAAGTGAGAATCTGTCAGTCAGCGCTGTGACTGTAAAACTGATGGTGTCCATTTTACAGTGGGAGCAACAGGAACCTTTGTTCTCCTTTGTGCTAAACCTCAGCTCCTCTGCACCTGCGTCTTTGTTCTAGTCTTTTTTTCCTCTTATATTTATTTTCGGGGCTTGTGACGAAATCGAAGGTGCTCTTTGGAATCCCTGCTCTGAAGTCCGAGGGCGGCTGTACCTCCCTCCCACCCCTCTGTATCTCCCTCTATTGTGCGTTGTTTCACTGTGTGTTTGTGTTCGTATCAGCGTAAAGAGCTTGTTGTATGCCCGTGTGTGTGTGTGTGTGTGTGTGTGTGTGTGTTTTACCTCTTCATTTCCGCATTTTGCTCCCATCTGTTTCATGCTGGCTGTCCGTTCACACCTCTGCCAGTGTTTCATACCATCTGTGAGAGCGTCAGCTTGTGTCCCTCTGTGTGAGTGTGTGTGTGTTCATGTTTAAGGATTCATCTCTGTAGTGTGTTTTCACCGGCTTTGGCTGAAAGGTGGAAGCTGGACAGGTGTCACCTCACGGTTACTTGGCAGAGGCTCATGTCCTGTTGAGACCATGTAGAGACGGAGTGTTTACCCACGTCTGAACAGCCGCCTGGAGAAATTACACCTTAATGTACCAGCCTGCCACGAACTGCAGTTTTATTTCCCATTAAACTTCAATAGACAAGGAAAAGAGAGAAGTGCTGCTCCGTTGTGACCGATTCTCACCTGCAGAAGAAAGTCTCGCCTTCTCACAGGGAGCAGAATCGTTCCTGTACATGAATAATACATGACTCTCTTATCAATAATTCAGCGTCAGGTGGGCATCCTGGTGTTGCCTGGTGAGCGCTGATCAAGACATTCAGGGCTGGTTCTGTTGGGGTTCGACTCCCGCTGATAGCACGGTCCATCGGTGCCTCTGACTCATGATGTGTTGCGCCCCTCCTCTGATCGCCAGCTGCTTTCTGTAACAACTGAATTCACCTCCAGCAGCGCGTTGGCACGTCAGCCTCTCCCAGCGTTTACTGGACGGCATCCAGATCGGACGAATCCCATTTCACACTTTTTATCTCTTTGGAGGAACTTTGTCTGCTGGACTCAAAAACACAGACTTGGACTCTTCGGACTTGAAGCCCAGTTCTGTGTGATCCTCTGTGTGCGCCGGCCTCTCTCACCATGATTGGTGTTAACAGCCTGCACTCGGCGGGACGCCTACGCTCACGCTCTCTTTGCACTGTGCGCTATGGAAGGGACTTCCGGATGATGGACCCGTTCCGCTATCCCAGAACCCCACGCTCACGTTCACTCAAACCTCTGGTGTTTCCAGACCTGCTGGGCAAGGCTCAGGACGGACAGAACCACCCACAGGCCAGAAAGAGGAGGAAGGTACTGAAAACTATCAACTGTTTCCTGTTACTTTCACTTTAATGAGTCACTGAGACACATCATCTATCATCAGGTTGTCAGCTGATCTGCATCTTCAAATCTAATATCCAAAAACCAGGAATGAATCATTTTTCCTACTTAATTTCAAACCAGTATGACACATGTCATAACAAATCACATTTACCCAACATAACACCGGATGATAGCTCATTGTCATTCACAGCCAAATTGGCCAAATGTGTCAGATGGTCTGTTTTTTGTTTTTGTTTTTTTTTACCTTATTTGAGCCCCATCCATTTAACCACTCGTGTCCCACACAGAAAACCATCATCATGTTTAATGTCTGATTTGCCTTCTCAGCAGTTTGTATACATGCATATATGGAGTGTTGAGCATTTGATGAAGGAGACTGGTCGACTGCCAGGCCTGATGGGGCCGTACACCCCGGCTCAGTGCAGCGTATTGTGTAAAGCCACCACTCAAAGCTAATGGCTCTCATTTGCTGGCGTTTGGTGACGTTGATGAATCAAGTAGGTGAAGGTGACGAACATCCATCCTTGTCTCAATGAGCCTCCAGACTGAATGAGTCTGACTGAAGCTCTGATTTATTCTCCACCTCCATCTACGTTTAAATGTACTTTCCCTTTTTTTAGTCTTCTATCTTTGAATCCACAGAGTCCCTCTGCTGTTGATACTGTGCGTTCCCTCAGGATTTACAGTAAAGAGTGATTTTTTTTGTACAAATAAAAAATATTCTTCAGGAATAAATCTCTGCTGGCACTCTGGCTGTGACACAGTTTCACTTAGCCTCACTAAATCAGTACTTTGTTGACTGAGGAAGAAACAAACTGCGTGTTCAGATTTACACATGAATTAATCATAACTTATGAAAGAAAACAGTGAGGTATGCCACCATTAAAACAATTATTATACTGACAAGAGCTGAGATGATAAGGCAGTTAATTCATCAACACAAAATTAGGAAATACACAAACGCTGCAGTTCTATCTTCTGTGATTTCACGTATTATTGCTAATGATTCGTGTGTTAATCAAGAACATATTCTGCATATTAGTTGATGATTAACTGCTGTCCTGTTACTGCCTGAGTAAAACACTGTCACTCCTATCATTATAAGATTCATATACCTGATTGTTACTATTTTGTGTTGCAGGGTAAAAGTTCAGGATGAAAAAGTTTTGTTCTTTTATTATTTATTTTTTATAAGAGACAACGTGTGTGTTTCATGAGACAAAGACATTGTTTTAAATTAGTGGGTGCCTTTTTTTTTTGTTTCAAACATTCAAAGTATGAATGTCTGCAGTCTTCAGGGGTTAGTCCCAGTCGTAGGATTCATTTTCAGAGACGTCTGAAATACGTTGTTTATAAGGAGAAAGAATTCAGTTCAGAACATCATCACTCTGGGACCTGAACAAACATCGTGGACGTCGTTTGCAGTTTGTTCTTCACGTTTCCTCCATCAGGCTCCTGTGAGTTTATTTTTCTGTTTGGGCCTAAAACAATGTCTGTTCAGAATTTTCCATTGGTATTCAGTATTCGTTAGTAGGCACATGGACATTTCTTTGTTTCCTTCCGTGTTTCATTCTCGACGTGTTCTCCAAGCTCAGACTCTCATTCACTTTCAACTTGCTCGGTTCGGTTTTCTGACTGTCGGAGTTTTGTTTTACCGAGTGATCTTTTAAAAACTCAGCAGTTTTCTACATTTGCACTGGATGAACTTCTGTAGGAAGAGTGTGTGGCTGTTGTTACAGATCAGTACACTTTTAGAGCTCACAAATTCACTGTTAATATTTGATGTTGACCAGATTTGTGCTTCAGAAGCAGTTTGTCTTCCACTTTGAAACTGGCTGGCTCTGGCTTCCAGGGAGGCTCGGCTGTATTTCGCTGTCAAGATTAGTAAAATGTATGAGCACATTTAGTTTGGAACATAACTAACATTTTACAGTAGAACGTAAGGAAACCAGAACTAAATGTGTAATGGTCTATGCTGGGCGGTCATTAATATTCATGACGCTGTGGAAGTATTTCTGATTAGGCCCGGTTTCAAAGGAAACGCTGGAAATGAACCTGATTAGGCATAAGAATCAAACCCTATTATAAATCCAATTTCATTTGACCAACAGTCACAATGCAACGCCGTGGTATTCATAATAGGTTGAGAGACTAAAACGGCAGAACTCCAGTGAAGACCATTAGTAGCAGTCTTTTAATCAAAGGAATGGAAAATGATTGATTTTAGCAGAGCATGAGGTTTCGTCCCCCGTGGAGACTGTGTGGCCTACGAGGAATTCAGGGGTGAATGAGGTGGTGATGAACTGCCTGTTAGAGTCCTCCATCACCTCAGCTGTCACAGCTGTCCATCAGCGGCATCCACGGCCCCGGTCTGTGTCTCAAACACTACGGGCTGACGGCTTCACGCCGTCTTCTCTTCCCCCTGCTCCTCCGCTGCAGACCAGCTGTGAAACGGAGCTGCTGTATCACATTCAGCTGGCACAGGCCAGTGTCACTGCAGGCTGCTGAATGAGAGGTGTCTAAAGGTCTCGACTGTCACTACAGATTGTGAGGAAGTTAAAGCCAAATGTGTTGCGTCTCTGAAGCCTTTCGCAGCTACGATGCTCCCTCATTAAGTTGTCTTTGATTGTCCCTGCTGTGTTATTCTTTGGGTTTTTTGTGTTGATTATGACGATAATGTAAGAAAAAGAGTTTTTTTTTTCTGAAAATTTAAACAGTGACCTGAAAAATGATTTTTAAAAACTCTACAAAAAAGTGAGTCCAATCACAAGTTTAAAAAAATAAATAGACATAGCCCAGTTAAAGTTTGAAGAAATTAGCCTGAGTTATACAAGCAGATACAGTCAGTGAGCACTTTATTAGGAACACCACAGTCACACTCGGTCGTTCCTCCCTCTGTTCTCATTGGAAACCTTCCTCTGAGGTTCTGCTCGTCGACTCGACTTCATCACAGCATCTCTGCAGATCTGTCAGCTGCACATTCATGCTGCCAATCTCCTGTTCTACCACATCCCAAAGGTTTCTGCTGGATTTAGGTCTGGAGACTTGGGGGGTGACCATTGAAGTCCACTGAGCTCACTGTCAGATACGCTGTGGTATTTAACCCATAAGAACCCACGGTGACACCAGTGTAACAAGCACTCTGAATGCCCCAGTCTCTTCCTTATAAAGCTTTATG
>JBBMJY010000014.1:16133216-16182644 GCA_037833715.1 Toxotes lorentzi | reverse complement strand
GTGGCCTCTCCAAAATGCTGGTATGGCCTGTGTGCAAATTTCAAGGAAGCAGCTAATTTCAAAAAGCTGTTGTTTTTGATACTACAGGTAATTTCAAACACATCCCACATCATTTTCCTTTAAGGAAGAATGGGTCTGGGTTCTTATGGGTTGAACCAGGATTGATCAGTATGAAGGGGCTGAAAGTGAGCCAAGAAAACATTCTCCACACAACACATTGATATTACACTGGTCATTTTATCCACAAACAGTTTTTCAATGGATGTTTTGTATATAAATAAAAAAACAAACGCACTACCTTTGGATTTTATCCATATCACCCACTCTTCCGTCATGGTTATTCATTGTTTGAGCCAGCGTGGCTGTGGTCATGTTTTGTTTTGTTTTATTGTTCCTTTTATTGTGTCAAAGTCTGAATTATTTATTGGCTGATTGATTTGCTCGTCTATCCATTCTGGATAAAGGCTTTGTGACTGATGCAGTGGTGGTTGACTGATTGGATGATTGATTGATTATTCAGCTCAGGCAAAGAGCAGTTTGAGCAGCGTGAAAAGGGATGACATTTCTCCGAGTACAACTTATTGAATGAAGGTGGCTTGCTTACTCTGCAACTTTCACAGAAAACACACCTGCTCGTCCTGTAATATGTGATCAAATCTCCGGCTGGACACAGCTGAACGTTTGTTGCTGATATTTGTCTTATTGATCTGACGATGTGATTTTTTTGTGTTTTCCTCTGCAGGCTCTCTACAACTCAATCAAGAATCAGAAGCTGCAGTGGACACTGTAAGTCATTTAAATTGACTTTATGATGGTATTATTCATTTTAAACATGATTTTTCTTTTGTCCTCCTGTCTGTCCTAATCTTGTCTGTGCCTGCCTCAGACTCCACACACACACGATGTCCTGAAGGGCAGGAAACAATAAGGGATATTGATCAACTTGTTAGCATCCTCATTAATGACGTGAGTGTTGTCTGGCATGTGAAGGAAACATTAGTGTGTCAAGGGTTGCTATTCTGGATCACAGTTTCAGAGTGCCTCAGAGATGCCAATTAAGTCACTAGCTTTCCAAGCTTTGTTGCCATAGTTACAGCACCATGGATACGACTCCATAGCTACCGCATTGCTCTTTCCTCCCTGCGTTCTCTCGGCAGCAAACGCACACATACACAGACACACAGATAGATGTACTGTACATTTAAATATACACATGAAATACACGGGTGTGCTCGTGTGCATGTTGGTTTCTGTACATGTGAACATGAAAAGCAAGAAAAGGCAGAAAGAGACAATGATGGAGAGAGAGGAAGAGAGAGAGAGAAAGAGAGAAAGGCAACTCAATTTAAATGGCTCTTTTACCTGCATCCTGTACAAAGGTGTGACCACAGCCTCCCACTACCTTTCCAAAAATAGCAGCAGCAGCGCTCCCGAAGCAGCTGAATAACAGTGGTCAGAGGAGCAGATCGAGGAGGAGATCCACAGAGAGGCAGGCAATCCAGTTCAAACATCTCCACTGACATATAGACAGCTATTTAAACACTGCCGCTGCACAAGGGGCCGCGCGAGGATAGAAAGTATGTCATTTTTAGACATGTAAACACCATCAAGCAACGGAGAACCCACCTCCAAACAAGACGAATTACAGATTAAGAGATTCAGCCCACAGCAGTCTGGTTTTTTGGTTTTGGCAGAGAGGTGCACATGTTCATTTTTAATACTTCAGCCAACTGAGATCATTGGAATAGAGTAAATTCTGTCTGTGCTGGAGTTCTGCTTTGAAAATCTTATTTGGAAGCAGAGCACAGTGTCGCCTTTGCCAGCGCTTTCACACCCTGCTCGCTTAGTTGATGCATATTTCATCATGCAGACGACATTTTTTCACTTGTAGACTCATTGACTGAGTTCACTACAGAGGCACTAACACCCTGTGACAGATAAACCTCACCTCTGCATTGATCCAGGCTTAAATGCTGTTTTCTGTGCAGGTCTTGTTGGGAAATATTTTCATTTGTGCGTTTGCAGTTGCAATTTGCAAACTGTACAGCACAATACATTCTATTCTGTTCTGTTCTCTTTTCTAAATATAGGCATCGATTTACTAATTTACTCTCTGATTGAGGTAAAAAAAAAAAAAAAAAAACACTCTCCGCCACCACAGAGTATAGTCAGAGGCCTGTGATAGAGGTGTGATTTTCAGACACTAAAACAAACTGCTTGTTGTGATTATATGAATACAAATTGTATATGTGAAATCTGGTATGCACATCTCATTACGGGTGTGTTTGTGTGGACGTGCAGTGCGTGAGGTTTTTTTGCCCCGATGAGAAACATAACGCAAAAGCACGGCAATGGATGTTATTTCACACCCCCACAGAGAAAGACACGCACATGGCCACTCTCAACGGTGCAGTTGGAGGCACCCACATGTTCTTCACTTGCGCGCACACATACAACGCAGACATATACAACACACACATGCTTCCTCATTCAGGAGCGGGGGTGGAGAGCAGAGGGAGAGGTGCTGGGCATTGTGCAACTGAAAGAGAGACGCAACAAGTCGGAGATCCGGCAAGATTCAGATCTTTGGATAGAAAACAGGTAGAGCAGAGGGAAAATGACGAGTGTAGCATGGAGAACGGAGCAAGATGAACACAAAATGAAGACACAACTGCTCTGTTACTCCTTTTATTCTGCTAATCCCTTTACTCTTCCTCCCTCAACTCCTCTAATCATCCTGTCTTACTGTCGCCACCTTTCACCTGCAGCTCTGGAGCAGAGAGCGAGCCGTCCACATTAAACAGAATAATGTTTACTTATTTTTCAATGAGATAGTTCAAGATTTCAATGAAGATTTTCCCAATTTTAGTCCATTTTATTCAAGCTAAGTTCTTGTTTGGCTGCTCATGTTGAGGCAGCTTCTTACATTTGAGAACCTTGGCTTCTGTTGTTGATCGAAAAGAGGAGTTTTGTAGATTAACAGAAACTTGTAACTTATGAATTCATCTCTCTATACCAAACATCAGGTAAAGTATCAGTACTTATATCCAGAAACTGACATCCAGCCCAATTAAACACTAGACGTCCACAGATGTTCCCGTTCTGTGTGAGAAGAAGGTTAAGAAAGAAAAAAGAGATGAGATGAAACTTCAGCCTCTGAATGAGGAAAATATTGTCATGTATAAGAGGACGTGTCTGGATGAATTACTGTCCTCTTTCACTTCACTGTGTTCGGAGTGTTTCTGCCGTTTGACTCAGTGTCTCAGGTGAAACAGCATTGGCTGCTGATTCAGCAGCATCAGCACAAAGAGCCCAGCACCTCAGTCAACAGGCCAAACTCTCCAGCCCACTTTTCTTCAGGTCTCATCACCAGCCTTCTTTCGTTCTTTTCTGTTCTTTTCCTCCTTTCCTTTTTCCTTTCTTTACTTTTCATTCCTGTTTTTGTCTGTCCTTTTATTTTATTTTCATCTCCTCTTCTTGCTGGTCTCTCTTTTTTCTTTCCATTCTTTTGTTATATAGTTTTTTTTCATCCTCCTTTCCTTTTCTTTTTCTCTCCTCTTTCTTTTCTTTTCTTCCTCATATTATTGTTGAAAATGTTCTGACACATGAGAAGGAGCTTTGTCTTTTTTCTGCTCTCTCCTCCCCCTCTCTCCCTCTCTCTCCTCCCTTTCTCTCCCCATCCTCTCTTCCTTTCTCTCTCCCTTTCTCCACCTCCCTACTTCCCTCCCTCCCCTTCTTTCACTCTACCTCCCGCTATCTCTCCCTCCCTCCTCCCCCTTCTCCTCGCCTCCACTCCTCTCTTTCCTCCCCTCTCACTCCCCCTCTTTGTCCCTCTCTCCCCCATCCCCTCCACCGTCCCTCCCTCTCTCTCTTTCTCTCTCCCCTCCCCCTCTCCCCCTCTCTGTCTCCCCCTCTAGCTCTCCTTCGCTTCCCCCAGCTCCTCTCCACTTTGTCTCTGTGTAGAGAGGGATCCAGGATTCAGGCAGCCCAGCAGTTACCAGGCAACAGGCTACATGCTCATTGGCTCCGTCTCTGCCTCTCTTCTTCTCTCTGGCTCCTGCATGGGGTTAACTGCTGTTATGTACTGTTGGTTACTCATAGCGTGGTCTCGGGGGGTTCGGCATCCAGCCATTTTTCTATTTTCGGGCTGAACTTTTGCATGGGTGCCGCCTGGTGAGGTAACAAGTGGAATTGCCATGTTACCTCAGTGGGCAGATGCAGAGACACTTGCTGTTGTAGCCCGAAGCATCTATCATCTGCTAATGTGACAAATCCCCTTAAAAACACTAAAAGAATGCACACGGTGCATTGTGAGAGATTATTTAGAAGAGAATGGGATTATCACTGCTACTACATAATAGTAATCTATTTGTGCAGATGTCTCTAAACCAGGTTTACAAGACTTTTAACAGTTTTAAAGAATATGACCAAAAAACAAAATCGAATGAGAAATAGAACTGTGAACTACTCGAGAAGAATACACAGTAAGATAAAACAAAATTAGATTATAAAACATTTAAAATGTAATAAAACCGTTATAAATTAATAAACAACAGAAAAATTAGCAAGTAGACATGAATATGAGATGAGAAAACATTTCATCTTCTAAACAAAAACATAAGATGGAGAGATGAGACACACACGCACAAAAATCACAGGAGAGAAATTAGTAAGAGATAAAGCTGCAGTCGAAGACAGAACTCTGCAGCTCATCAGAATCATCATTTACAAAGATGGTTCCCTAAGGCCTGTTTCTAATGAGCGACGAGTTCCCTGATCCAGAACTTCAGTCCATCAACCACAACCCTTCACCTCGAAACTGGCTTTAATAACAGATGGAGTCGGGTAAATGTCATTAAAATCTGTCAGCGTTGCTGTTTTTAAAACATAACACACTCTGTCTCTTCCCCCTTTTACTTTTTAAAGCCAGGCTTTTACCTCTAGTTCATTACTTTTGTAATTTCAGCCATAATTTCTATCAGTTGTCGTAACACTGTGTTCATTCACCAGAAGATTTGACCCAATGTGGACAAGCTGTAAACGAGCCAGTAGTTTCCTAGTGGCTGCTAATTTGAGATTTAAAACATCCATTTGGAAGCAGAGTGAAGTGTCCTCCTCCCTCTCCCTCTCCTGATAAGTCTTCCTGTCCTGTCTCACCTCTGTGAGGCTCTTTGTGAGCATCAAGAGGAGGAAGAGTAACCGTGATGTGTCTGCGTCCCCCCCCGGGTAAAGATGCCCCTGTTTTTCACCTCAAAGCTGGAACCAGATAGATGGTGTCACTCTTTTGCTGTGGTACGTTTTGATCAAGGAGAGTGGACTGCCTCTCCGAAGAGCAGGAGCAGGGCACAGAGACAGGAAAACACACAATTAAAGCTTTGAAGACAGATCCGTTCACTCAGGTTTCCCCCAGACACAGGATGCTTGGTAAATGTCTTGTGCAACAAAAGCTCTGCCAAGGCACCAGCAGTGGACGGCGGTATTACTCATGTGTACTGTACCAAATGAAAGTTCGGAAAGTGTGTGAAATCTCTGGACCTCTTGTCCTTTGCTGTTCCTCGTGTAACAAGCACAGTGCGAGAGGCAAATTGACAGGATGAATGATGATGTGTTTATTCGCGTTTCTAATGAGACATGACACATAAGTGTTGATCACCATGGAGTCTGTGTTTTATTTTTTATTTCTTTATTTCTTTATTTATTGTCTCCATAGCGACGAGGAAGAGCTGCGGAAGTCATTCTCGGAGCTCGGGGACAGCCTGTGTGACTCCAACACCTCCAGGTCCATGAAGAGGGTGGGCAGCAGCGGGAAGCCCCTGTCGGAGGAGGCGCAGCCCACGGGGATGCTGCTGTACAAGAACGGGTTCCTGGTTCGCAAAGTCCACGCCGACTCGGACGGCAAGAGAAGTACGCCTCAGACACTTCCACTTAGTGACCGTGAGCTCTGTCGTGATATGAACACACACACAGCTAGTCCTGTGCACGTGCCGTCCTGTATTTAGGCCAGGTGCAGGACAACAGATTCAATGAGGTGAGAACATTTTTCCATCTCGAGTTTCAAAGTTCATCCTCCTCCGCTTGGAAACAGCAGCTGATGAAAAAACCTCACCTCAGGGGTCTCACACAGCACCTGCTCCGGAACTAAACTTTGCTTAATTGATCTTCCTTGCTGCAGCACACCTCCCCAACATGTCGTGACATGTTGGAAAAAATTTAATCTTAGATACATCAGGTGGATGTGTGCAGGCTCCAGATGAATTATCATGCTGCCCTGTAACTGCTGGACGTGGAAAGTGTGGCCAAAAAATTCAGTTATTGCAGGATTTGTGGTCCAGTTTTAAACAGATGGTTGGACGCCGTTTCACACTGATACAGACACACTGACACACACACACTGACACACACTGACTGCTCTGTGGTGTTCGCTGCACCAACGATAAAGTTCAACTCCAGACAAAGAAAAAGGCAAAACCCACGAGCCCCTGCTCCGTGAAATTCTTCTGATTTTAATCCATCGCCATTAAATCCTCATCTGACCATCCGACCAATCAGAGGCTGCTTTTCCAAAGTCCTGTGTCACAACCAATTTTACACATTCAGACACATTCACATCGAGCGCGTGTGGAATCAGCCGCGATCCACGCACACATCTCTGCTCTCTGCAACATACACGTGTTTTTACATACATGTGTGTCTCACTGTAGGTTTAATGTTATCGTGTTTTCTCCTCCTCACAGCACCAAGAGGGAAAAGAGGCTGGAAGACATTCTATGCCATCCTGAAGGGGCTAATTCTTTATCTGCAAAAAGTAAGTTGTTCACATTATTACAGAGTATAATTTGTTTATATATCCTTTTTTTATTTATATATATTAAAAAAAATCAGAAAGGCCACGTGAGAGGCAGTTTGTAAGAGCTGCTATTTGAAATTCATTATTCAACCTTTAAATAACAGGTGCCTGAATCTCCATAAACATTCTGTTTTACGTTCACACCAGCAGCACGTTCGTAACAGAAGGTGAATCTTTATCCCCATGGTGGATGTTTCTTCACAAACCAAACAAATAAACAAATATGTTCTTTACTATGGTGTTACCTGCCCACACCTGATCCCCTGTGAGGAGCCATATGCAGTGGTGGGCCTGACTTTGGTGGGAGGCGACTTCTGCTGGTGTAACAGGCAACGGTTGCTCTGACTTCCTGCTGAAGGGAGCGAAAAATATGGTGTTTACTTGAGAATGAGCCTGTAGTGACACTGTCAACAGAATTTATTTATTAAAGTTCTTGTACTATTGATTGTGTTTAGATAACATCCTTGAACTTTTGCTTCTTTTCTCTAAATAAAAAAATATTTTATAGAAAAAACTGTAACACTTCTGTTTTACAGGTTTGTTATTTCCTAATAATTTCTGAAAATGGCCGTGTAGTTTGGTTCTAATTACAGGAAAACTGAAGACAGTGGAATGAGCCTGTTCTTTTAATTTGTTTAAATAGTTTTTATTGAAAGAAATTGTTCGTTTTAAACCTCAGTGAATATTCATTCACTCATTCATTTATTACTGGAAACTTTATTCTTCATTTATGCTGAATTATTTGTTTGTTTGTTTGTTGATACACAGCTCAGCTTCTGTCCTTTGAATAAGGTTTGGGTTCATCGGTTGATTTCAGTAGGTGGTGTCCGTGCGTGTCCGGTTGCCCTCTTCTCACTTCTCAAATTAAAACACAGGATGTCTGTAGTCAGCTCACCAACTTTAATAAGTGTTAAGACCCCTCTGTGTTAATCATAGCGTTAATTTCTTGTTTATAATCATCTATCCAGGGGGAATACAGGCCCGATAAGCAGCTCTCTGATGAGGACCTGAAGAACGCCGTGTCCATCCACCACTCTCTGGCCATGAAAGCTTCCGACTACAGCAAGAGGCCCAACGTGTTCTACCTGCGGACCGCGGACTGGAGGGTGTATCTCTTCCAGGCACCGTGAGTTTTATGCTCCTCATTGAGCCAAAATGACGTGTAGAGAATAACAGACTGGACGTGAGCGAGTACTATACGATTATCCACACCTACAGAACCCGGCACGTGTGTCAGTAGACATCTGCACAACATCTGCACAGACCTTAAAATTCAAACCACATACATTGTGAAAAAAGAAAACTTTAATCACACCCAGCAGAGATGAAGCCTTGTCTTATCTTTGCAGGGTCACTGCTTGTTTCATTGTTTGTCAGTTCTAACTTTAATGCTACAGCACAAAGGCCGCACATTTACACACACTTAAATGATCACATTACTGTAAATCTGCACGCACATGAAGCAGATCAGTAATCCGATTTTTTCCCCACCCCTGACCTTATTTTGGAGACAGACAGAACAGACTCTTTGCTCACCACGTGAATGTGTCTGAATTTAACAAGAGGTCAAACGTTAAGTGGCACAAACTGACTTGTTAAGAAGCTGCTTTACGTCAGTTTCCATTTTTGGTCTGACTTGAATAATTTAAAATACAAGGATACATAACTGTTAGTAACTATGTCTCCTCTCATCCACACACTTTGCTGTTACCTGCTGTTGATTTAGAGGAGCTCAGATCTTTTCTGTGGCCGGTAGGCTCCTCCAGGCTCCCCTGTAATTTGAACACTGGTCCTCATGTACAAACCCTGGTCTGACCTCAACCCCATCTAACACCTTTGGGATGAATTGGAGCACCAACTGTGCGCCTGGAACCAGAAGAGCAGAGGCAGTTAGAGCAGCAGATTAATACCTGTAGTTTTAAAATAACATGCTTAACAATTACGAGTGTAAGACTATGGTGTCCACATACTTTTGGCCATGTAGCATTGCCTCTGCAGCTGGCTTATCGCAGCTGAGCATCCAGCCTCGGCTAAGAACACGTGGCGCCAGCTGTGCACATGTTGCCGTGGTGAGCGGAACGCATGCTGAGAGCGCACAGATCAATGACACACATGTTGAACAGGACGCACACTGAGCGTTAAGGTGAAGGTGTGTATGTGTGTGCTAGCTGCATCCAGGAAGTGGCACATGAGTGGCCACATGTTTCAGACCCCAGGAGGACGGGCTCTGTGCTCCAGTTGCAGCTTGCATTTGTCCCAGATACTGTACCCCTCCCCGTGTCTCTCTCCTCTTTGTGTCTTTATCTTTCCTCTCTCCGTTTCTCCCCCGGGATTTAAGCAAGGCTTTCTGATTCAATCTGATATTTCTCCTGGGCCTCTAATGGGTCTGTTAGTGTAAAACAGGCCCCTTTTCTCTTATGCATTAATTGGCTCTGAAATAATTTCTTTGGCAACAGCAAGGCTGCATTTTCTGATAATTATCCCTTTGATGTTGCAGGCTAGCCATGTGCTGATGTGAGCATGCTGCACTGTGGAGGGAAACTGATAAGTGTGTCTGTACCTACTGCGTGTGTTTTGGAGCTGAAGATCTGTTTGTGTCTGCTTTTTGTGTCTGTTGTGTCACAGGAACGCAGAGCAGATGCAGTCTTGGATCACGCGGATCAACACGGTGGCCGCCATGTTCTCGGCTCCTCCTTTCCCAGCAGCCATTGGCTCTCAGAAGAAGTTCAGCCGGCCGCTGCTGCCGGGGACGATGTCAAAACTGTCTGAGGTATCGTCATGCCATTTCACAGCAGGGTCCTACAGGGGACTAAATCTGGTTCAAGTCAAGTCCAGGACCATGTGAAACTCTCAAAAATAAAAATAATGATCTACTGCACATTTCCAGGAGGCGTGGACATATAACTTGTCAGAGTTTGGCAGAGTAATTAGAATTAAAATGAAAATTTAATGAATAAATACTCCACTTAACACAAATGTGATATATTACCAGTGGCCACTAGTGGGTGCGGTTGCAGTTATTTCACTCCTCATCTTAAACTGTTGAGAAATGTGATTGGAAATAAATTTGAAATGTCTGTTTTTTTTTAATTAATTATGCAGGCAGGTTGTTATTGTTTCCTTCTGCCATCATGACGTCTGTGTTGACCTTGTACTTACAGGAGGAGCAGGTCAGAGCCCATGAAGCTCGATTCAGAGCCATCTCCACTGAGCTGGCTGAGTTGCGCTCTTATCCTCCTGACCGCAAGGTCAAAGGGCGAGAGCTGGAAGAGTACCGCCAGCGAGACGAGTATCTGGAGTTTGAGGTGAGATGGACTCAAAGAAAGAAAGAAAATGGGAGATGCGGTCAAGCATTAAATCATTATTACGTCCTCAGTTGTCCAGTTCTGAATGTCTGTCTCTCTCTTACACACTCACGCCTTTGTAGAAAACACGGTACGGGACTTACGTCATGCTGCTGCGAGCTAAAATCCGGAGCGGCGAGGAGGACCTGTCTGTGTTTGAGTCCCAGCTCCTGGAGGACAATGGGCTGCAGAGGGCTCACTCCAGCCCCACGCTGCAGGACAGCAGCCAGGCCAGTCAGGCCAGCAGCACCAGGGACGGGGGCAACAGCAGCAAAGCCAGCGGCTGCAGCAGCAAAGTTCGACAGGAAGGCCAGAGACACAGCTACCGACAGGCCGTGAAGAAGTGAGACAGGGCGGGGGCGCCGGGAGCGGCACGGCGTTGCACTGCCAGCGGCAGGCTGTCTCCCTGCATAGGTTTTTATTTGAGATCCAGGAGGGTTTGGAGCTCTGCTTGAAGGGGGAGCAGGAGTGAGGGTCTACCCCACGCCCTCCCCCAAACCATGACGCCCTACCCGGCACCCCAATCTTCTCATCTAACAGAGGAGGTGCAGATCCTGTGACTGGCGGAGAGGCTGGGGAACACCAGCAAGGATGTTGGAGCAGGAGGTGGGAGGAACAGCTGGGAGGTCACGGATCTGCAGAGACGAGGTGTCTTTGAGAAGGGAGGCTGGTGCAGCAGCAGACTGTTCTGTGCACTGAGATAAAGAGGGTGCGTACAGATTGAACAGGGCACCACACAGGGACCTACATCCAGCATCCTTTCCTTTTCTCCCCTTTTGTTCTTTGAAGGCACCTCTCCAGCCACGTTCTCCCGCCTTTTTTCTTGACTTTTCACTCAGTTTTCGGGACCAAACATGTTTACACATTTTAAAACATCACATTTTAGACAACTGATGATTTGATTTCAGTTGAACTGTTGCCGCCGCTCTGATTCAAGTCCCGTAAAACTGGACTTGTCAAACGTCACCGGGTCTTACGGAGCCATTACATTCCAGCTCCTTTTTTGCCACATCACCACGGTGTGTTCACATTCCATACGGGAGCTGGACATTACAGCTTTTAGCTCCTGTGCGTATGTCACTGAAGGCGCTACCAAGCTGAGTCCATGGGCAGTGCACAACACGTAATGAAGACGTGTTGAGGGTGCGGCTGCAGTATACGACATGATGAGATGGTGCAGCTCGGTGCAGCTCGTCTCTCCTCTCCTCTCTAATCACTGATGGCCGGTTACAGGCCACAGCATCAGTAGAAGTTCACAGTGCTCCTGATATGCAGCAGCGTAGCTGCTCATCAAAAGAGGTCTTTTTTTTCTCTACTCAAACAGACGATCTCTTTCCGAGTTGCTTTTTGCTTCTGTCCCGTGATGTGCTCCTGTTCTCTTTTTACTTCTTGGCCGAATGTTGTTTTCTCCAGTGAGCCGCATGCCTGCATCCAGCACAGCTTCTTTTAGGCCTTTTACTACTTTGAGGGCAGAACTGAGAGCAGCAGAGTTGTTCTTTAGAGTCATTTAGTCCTTCTCTTCATGCCGGTGCCATATTCCAACCTGTGTAATCTTTGTCTGTACTTATAGCCTCTCATTTATAAACCCTATTTTAACACTCACCAGGCAGACCCTGAATGTTCTTGTTTTTCAGTATTTTTACAGTATTTTACAGTCGTTTGTTGATGTTGAACCTGCTCCTCCTGTGTATGTCAATTAGTATGATGAAATATGATACTGAAAATGTAAAAGGAAATATGTTATCCATGCTCTTTGTAAACATCCAGGATATGTTATATATAACACACCATCTGCTGTAGGCTTATATTGTAGGATATATGACAGTATATTTACAATATATTCAACACACTATTGTGAAGATGCATTAGGTACACGCAAAGTCTTGTAAGTCCGAAAAACGTTACACAATAATCATATGTTGTTTTCTTTTCTGACATGGTGTTAATAATTCAGCACAATATGAGTATTATAGTAAAGCCTATGTACCTATCAAAGATTAGTAAGTGATCAAAGGGTGTTTGTGTTGAGATAAAAAGGGTTCCGGCTGCTGTGGGAGATATTCCAAAGACAGCGCATGACCTGATAGCATGATTTTAATGGGATCAGGGTCGATACTGTTGATGCATGAAAAAGGTGTGGTGTATTAAAAAAAAAAAAAAAAAAGGAAGACTGTGATAACGAAGCTCCTCATTTAGGAGGCAGTGGGTGGACTGGTCTAAATACCAAACCACATAATGTTTGGAACATATGATTTTGGTAGCCATACACACCTCATTGCGTTATATTGATGTATAGCCATTTTCTACTCAGGCTTTAAAATAACACCTTTGAGCAGCTGCAGTGCCTGTGTCCGACCAGCAGGGAGAGCAGTCAACATTCAGCCATAATCGCACCTGCTGCACCTGCAGTGAATATGCATGGCATCACCCACTCACCTGAGGATGGGGATGGGAATTGCAGGGCTAAATGAGACAGGACCTGTCTGTATAACTATGGATGTCACGTCTGTGTGTGTGTGTGTGTGTGCGTGTGTGTGTGTGTGTCTTGCTGCGAGGTGTGTGAGTATTAGTGTGTGCATGCTGTCCTGGGCGTTCAGAGTGAAGTGACTGAATATTCAGGCTTAACGGACAATAGAGTTCTGACTCTTAATCATGTTCCTGTCTGGAGTTTAGAGCGGAGACTATTGTCGATTAATCAATCAGCTGATCGACATAAAATGAATCTGAAAGTATTTTGATCATCAATTTACTGTTGATTTGCCAAATAGTCCCCAGCGTCTTTACATATGAGGATTTTCTTCTTCATTGTCTTATGTGATAGAAAAACTGAGCATATTTGAATTTTAGAGTGTTTGTCGGACAAGAGAGGCCGAGCTGCTTCTAATGATTATTTTGCTTATTGATTAATTTCTTGATTAATCATTTGGTCCATAAAATGTCAGGAAATAGTGAAATAATCAAATATCTTGTTTTTGTCCAAACAACAGTTCAGAACCTCAGAATATTCAGTTTATAATTGTAGAAGACTTTCATTTTAGTTTTGATGGGTTTTTTTCTTATAAATGACCCAAATGATTAATTAATTACCAAAATAGTTGCTGCTGATTTTTTTTTTGTCTATCGACTAATCAATTCATTAACTAATCACTGCAGCTCTGAAAAGAAGATGCTCAAAGGAGAATTATCATTAGTCTCTCGTCTGCACTTTTCCGTCACCTCTGTTTTATTTGTATATTGTTGCCATAACTGACATCCTGTACCTTTAACCAGTTACGTAACGTGACGTATCAGATGTTTATTTATTTATGGTCTTTGAATCTGCTGTTTTTAATGTGGCCAAACTGTCAAAGAGCAGCCAGACTCATGTCGAGTGTCGTTCATGGTCTGCTGAGGGGAAGGACGATGACTTCTGGTTCATACAGTCCCAGTTTGATTCATTCGTGAAGACCGAGTCACAGCAGAGAAATACCAGTGTAAGATGAAAGTATCTCACAGAATTGAAGCTGTAAACTTAAATTCTTTTTATTTCACTTCTAAGCAGCTGTCACCCACATCACTTTTTGATCAAAATAATCTTTTTGTAAAGATTAGAATCATTTGATTGTGATTTTGTCCCTGGCTGTACCATTTTTAACAAGCAGCCACAGCCTACATACATCATTTAGCACAATCCATCAGTCGGTGTTGTGGGGTTTTATATCATATGAAACAAACTTCCTCTGCACTTAGAGTTTTGCCCAGTTGCCATAAAAATGTAGTTACTTAAATGTCATTTTTTTTGTCTCCTGAGCACTTTTTTTTCCGTTTGTTTTTGTTTTCGTCACCAGCTGTTTCTGAGGTCGAGAATGAAATTTTAATCTTACATGTACATAAAACAATCAATCCATCAGTCATTCACCTACAACCATTCTGACAACAGATTAATCCTCATTCGGTTTTCAAGCAAAATATTGAACATTTTCTGTTCAGCTACTCAGATGTAAAGATTGGTTGCTTTTCTTTGACATATATGACAATAAAACTAAATCATCTGGATTTTTAAGGCAAAAGAAACAATTTAAAGATGTCACCTGACCTTCAGCTTTTGAATTCCTTTTTTAATTATTATTATTATTGAACACTTCACAGACTAAAGGATTAATTGAGAAAATACTCAGCAGGTTAATCAATAATAACTCATTCTGACTCTGGGTTGTAAAATGTAAGTTTCCTTTCACAGGAGACCAGGGTTATGGCTGTAATCTAGAGGGCTGAAGAACAATAACCACTTTATTTTGGGTACTCTGAGACTTGTGCACAACAGTGGAGGTGTCTGTTAATGGTTTAATAGGAAAATGGAAAACCGTGCTGAAATAAGATCCAAAAAGTAACAACACATCAACTACAGCGAGTGCAATAACTTCAGCCTGCTGCGTGTTGTGTGTGTTACAGGCTCTACACAGGCCATACATGTACGGACACACATGGTAGGAAGGAAAGCAATTCCTCAGATCCTCCACGTTGGCAAAGTCTCCAAGGTCCCCTCCCCTCTCCTCCCCTCCCTCCCCACCTCCTCTCTCCATGTGTTGTCACCACTCACTTACATCAAAGAGCAGCTGCAGGATCTCCTTGGCACTGGTTAGCATGGAAATGGCTGGTTCCCCTGGTGACGGCTCTGTGATGCTCAAGTGAAAGTCATACTGCTGTGCTGCCTCCCTTAGCAGCAGAACACCTCTGTTAAAGCAGCAGAGCATGTCTGCAGCAGTCCGGGCGAACTGTCCTCAAACCGTTTCCATCACAGCCTCGTTTCTGAATGTGACATGTAAATAAAGCATGAGATATTATGGCCTGCTTTCATTTATATTATGGTTAGAGCATTAAATGAAGGGTTAATATATAAGGTAGGTCAACATTTTTTTTCCTGTCCCTGAGCTCATGGTCTTTTTTTTTTTTTTTTTTTAATGAATGTGAATGAAGGAAATTGCTATATTTAATGCTGTTGTATGCTGTTGTGTTTTAGAGAATCGAGCCAGCTCATGCAAATCTTTTTACATGTAAAGGTCTGATCTGATCCATGTCAGTGTTTTTAAGACTGGTGCAGGTAAGGCAATGTTCATTTTATGCTATACATACAGTGAGCTACATTTGTCACTGCCTTGTTAAAACTCATCAAGGAAATGTTTGTGAGCTCCTCATTTTGGGAGGCGTAGAAGATAAAAATAAAAGTGTTTTGAAAGGTTTACTGTGTCCGTGTGGAATGTAATCCACGTACATTAACTCACATTTTAACCCATTTTTGTCGGTATTTTTGTATAAATCATTAATTCCTAATGGACCCGGATAAACTGCAGAAAACAGATGGATGAATTACAATTAAAGGAAACTAATAAAAATTCACTGGAGTTCATTTCAGTCTTTGATAAATTCAGAGCTTTTATTTATTTAAAAAAAATGTTTCTCTGTCAGACATGGTAGTAAACTGAATATGTCTGGATTTTAAATATCTTCTGAGGACATAATTACTTAACAGTTAATCAAGGAAATAACTGCCACATTAAATAATCATGAAAATAATTATTTGCAGATTTTCTCCAAAGCTGTGAAACTAGAGCATTATTTTATTTTTGTTTTCTTTTCATTTGTAATGAGGCCCAGAAAGTCTCGAAATGACAGTTATTAGTCTCCTGACATAGAGAGATAGAGATAATAACTTTATTAATCAGTCGATTTCCAAATCAGGGGTGGGATTGAAGCTTTTCTTTGTGAAACATCACAGTTTTGTCCTGGAGCGGTATTTACAGTCTAAGTTGGTTGTGTTGTGTTGTTTGTTAAACAGTTTTAGCGTTGTTGAACAGCAGGCGTTGTGTTGCTGAACGCAGCCTCGGGTCCCTCGGAAGAAGCACATCCGGGGTTTCCGGTGACGTTACGTAGGAAAGTACACACTGACGGCGCAGCGCTGACCCGAAAACAACAAGACGCGGCCGCATTTATACCGACGACGGCTCATGACACCGGCCCACGAACCCACAGTAAGTCTCACAACGCGTTTTAACGACTGCTCGTCTCAGAAACATCCGCCGCGGTGTCACTTTCCCGCCCTTGAAGCCTTCATTTCCTAATACTGGAAAGCTAGCGAACGGCTACGGCTATTTGCTGGACTGCTAACGGTTAGCTAAACACTAGCTGTTCGGCAGCTAGCCAATAGAGCCAGTATTTTTTTTTAAATTAGTTTGTCTTGTGAGTATATTTTCATACGTGATACCTGTTAGATAAAACTGTCATATGTAAGAAGTGACAGCCTGCTGGTGCCACATTGACACAAAACGTCTGAGGGACAGCGTTATTGTTCTAACATCGAAAGTAAACTGACATTAGCTTGGCAGCTGCACCAGGATGTAGTCTTGTCCCTGAGTTTGATGGCATTATTTCGGTAGAAGAAATTCAAGCGCGGTCAGTTTTTTTTTTGTTTTTTTTTTTTACCACAAATACGTTGAAAATAAATGCAATAAAAATGTATCTCTGTCGGTTTTTTGTAGCTGCGGGTTTTCTACGTTTTGGCCAAGGTTGTGTTACAAGTTGAGCGACATCTGAGGATTACTTCATTTCTGTCATTTACTATTTCGATTAATCGATTCATCGTTTTCTCTGTAAGAACAGTGTTGTATTTCCGCACGGAGCAATGTTACCTTCAAATGTCTTGTCTAAAATCCAAAGATACTCAGTTTACTGTCTTGTATGACAAAGTAAAGCATCAGATTCTTAAAGCTAGCTTTGAGAAGCTAAGAATGGCAAATCTTTTTTTGGTTTGATTTTGCTTAAAATATAACTAATATCGTTAATCTATTAGTAAATAGTTGGCAGCCAATTTTCTGTGGCATCAGCTGATGGATTCATGGACTACTCCTTACAGGTCTAGTTACAACAATGGAGAAACCTCCCTTCAGGCAGAACCAGAACTGCGGAGACTGGGAGCTGAGAGAGAGGCTGGGTATGGGCGGCTTTGCCCATGTTTACCTCTACCAACATCATGTGAGTGCTGGACCGTTCAACCCCTGCTACTGCAGACATGTGACCCTCAGCTGCATTAAAGAAACTAGGAAGGGAACACCTTGGGAAATAAGCAGTAGTAAAACAGCATCACAACACACACTTTTCCCTTTGCTGTCAACATAGCACAACTAGCTATCTGTTCGGACATAATTAAACATTTTGTTGATTTTGGCAGGGAAAAGAAGTAAAGACAACCCCTGCAGCAAACAGACATTTATACCATTAAAGCCTTTCTTCAGCTGTTAATGCACTACTTTAATTCCATGTACTTAAGTTTAGAAACGCCCCTTTGCCAACTGTGAAGCATAGGGGGTGGAAATATTATTCTTTGTGGCTGTGTGTCAGTCACAGGAAAAATTGCAGCAGTAAGAGTGGACACAGCTTTTTTTGTGCGTACAGTTTTGGCATTTATATGGTAATGGATTTTCTAATTTTCTGTTTTGTAGGAAACAAATGAAAAACTAGCTGTCAAAATGTGCCGTCTAGAGCTCACACCAAGGAATAAGGACAGATGGAGCAGAGAAATCCAGATCATGAAAAAGTTTGTACTTATGTTCTACTTGTGGTAAAAGTTCATCTACAAGGCATTTTGATTTAAAGACATTATACAGTGACCTGTTGATGTCATAATGATGATATATCAATCCAATTAATCTGCATGGGTGTTATTAAGAAGTAATGAAGCTCTGACTCCTCTTTGTCTCTCACTCAGATTAAATCACATAAATGTTGTGACAGCCCGGGATGTCCCAGAGGAGATGACGTACATAGCTTTAAATGATCTTCCTCTGCTGGCCATGGAGTACTGCTCCAGGGGAGACCTGAGGAAGGTGAGGGGCTTGTGGAAGAGAGGCTGAACCAGCTAAATTTGAAAATGCTATTTACATGTGTCACGTTCATGTGTCCTTGTGTCATTTTCATAAAGGTCTCCGTCATAAGGAAAATGTTAAATCTCTGTTTGTTCTCTTCTGTCATCAAACAGTAAAACTGTTTTTCACTGTCAGCATGTGTTAAGGTCTGATAGACTGTCTGCCTTTTAACAGCTGAAAGGGAATTAAAATAGTTTAGTTGGCTTAGAGTGAACATACTCTGGAGTTTACATTTGTCTTAAACACTCATTCATGCTTATTAGTCCATCTCATGTCAGGTTGTGTCACTGTTCTGTCATCTTACACAGTTATACCACAGGTGTGATAGAATGAATGTGCATTTGTCTTTGTCACAGGTGCTGAGCAAACCTGAAAACTGCTGCGGTTTGAAAGAGAGTGAAGTGCTTTCATTACTCAATGATGTTGGTATGTCCAGCGTTTTCTTTTTCTGTGTGCACCTTGTTCATCCAGGTTTGTCTTTTAGAAGGTTATTGTTCAGTTAAACTACTGATTCCTGCTCTAGGATCTGGTATCCAGTATCTTCACGAAAATAAGATCATACACAGAGATCTTAAACCTGAAAACATAGTGCTGCAAGAGATCAACGGAAAGGTAAACTGCTGCGTTTTGGTTTCCTGCCTCCTCTTTTTGACCGTACGTCCTGAAGGAATTATCTCACGTTTATTTATTCTCCCACAGCTGGTTCACAAAATCATTGACTTGGGTTATGCTAAAGACCTGGACCAGGGTAGTCTGTGTACCTCCTTTGTCGGCACGCTGCAGTACCTGGTAAGTACTTAAGCAAATAAGTAATTATTTCTTGATCTTCAGATGCACCAATCTTTATGTGCTCTGTCGTATTCTAATGATAAATTTAAGTCCTTTAATCTTCCTCCTGCCTTCACAAATGATGTACAACCACTAATTCACCGTGTTCCTCTACAAAGGACATTATCACTTGCCGTAAATTGATAAATAGTAAAAAACCATCGAAGTCATCATCATCGAAGCATCATGTTGATTTGCACCACGTTTTCCCTGCAGGCACCTGAGCTGTTTGAGAATAAGCCATACACCGTTACTGTGGACTACTGGAGCTTTGGTACGATGATCTTTGAATGCAGCTGTGGTTTCCGTCCTTTCTTGCACAACCTCCAACCTGTGCAGTGGTAAGTTGACCTGATAAGCAGAACACTATGACATGGACGTTTTGTGCAAGAGTGATTTATTTCAGCAAAATATTCTGTTTACTATAATGTAATACCAAGAAAAGCAAAGTCCCATGTTTGGTGGAATCATAGAATATTTGGCATTTTTTCATCACTTTTGCTTGAAAAAATAATTAATCAGTGTTCAAAATTGTTGCCGATCTGCAAATCCCCTTAATCAATTAATGGACTAATTGTGTCTCTTTTCATCCACAGGGCCAGCAAAGTGAGGAATAAAGGTCCAAAAGACATCATGGCTGTGGAGGACTTGAATGGAGAAGTCAGGTTCTCCACACACCTGCCCTACCCCAACAATCTCAGCAGGTTGTAACTCTTACAATTATGTTTGGTGATTTGTCTCCTTCTCTGTGAGGACAGATTACGTGACTTGTGTCTTTAAAGCTAGGAGCTTTAACTTTTAAATTGTGTTGTAGTAATTAAATTAGACCTGAGCATCTGGACGGTGTTTGATGCTGATGCCTCTCCTTGGACACTTATTTAAGTTGCTGTTTTATAGGACACTGCTGGAGCCGATGGAGGCGCTGCTTCAGCTGATGTTAAAGTGGGATCCTGTGCACAGAGGAGGCAAAATGAACTCTGACACAAAGAAACCCCAGTGCTTTGAAGTCCTGGAGCAGATACTGAGTATGAAGGTGAGTTACTGACACTTTTATCTCAAGACGCAGCGCTTTTATCGCAGCTTTTGAACCAGCTGTATCTGGGTCAGCAGTTAGCACTAACTTTTTTCTCTTGAAACTGGTAGCCGTTGTTTGACACTGTGAAAATACTGATGGTTTACTCTGTCATTACAAGGGCTGGGTGTTATTAGAAAAAATTCCGTACTAGTGCCAATACCTGAGTTTTAGTATCAATATCAAAACAGTTTTTCTTCTTCTTTCGGACTGAAAGTTCTGGGAATAACCTCAGAGTGTTTGATACTGGTTTCTGGTGTTTTTCTTGAGGAGAACTGAAAATGCTGTCTGTACATGGCTGTGTGTGTGTTGCATTTGTTGTTGTGTACATGGCCACTGCTGTGCATGTGGGTATCAACGTGGAAGTTGAGATATGGGGTTTTGGTTTGTTTATCTTGATTTTTGTTATGACTGAAAAGTTCTAAATAAAGTATTTTAAAAAAGCTGTTGATGTTCTGAAATGTTAAATGTATAAACACAGTTTATCTAAACAACATTTGGATTTAAATCACATCAATCAATCATTAAAATCATCTGATCAAAGAATAGGAATCTAACAAGACAGTCAGTGCAAAGTTAGTTTTCTATGTTTGGTGCTTGGAGGAAATTATGATAAACAACATGTTTGTGCATTCAGTAGAAGTGATGTTGCACTTTGGCAGCAGACACTAAAATGTTTGGCATCTGTTGAAAGCTGACAGCACGTTTATCTGCCTTAAAGGGGAAGTGCACTGATTTTTACACATCAGAGTGCACAGGTGCTGGGGAGAACTAATGTGTTTACTCTGGGTCTCTGTAAAGCGCTTTGAGACGGTTTTCAGTGTGGAAGGTGCTATATAAATAAAACTGAATTTAACTGAATGAATGCACATGTGAAATAAGTTGTTTAAAGCCTTTTCGTGGTTCCAGAGAGAGCAGTGTAAAGAACGTCCTCAAGTAATGTCTCAGGAGTCAAATTCTGCTGTTTCTGAAGGGAAAACGTCTGCGAGCGAGAGTTTACCTGTACCTATACTGACAGCTTGTCTCTTCTGTCTCTTCAGGTCGTCCACATCCTGAACATGACCACAGCTCAGGTCCACTCTTTCCAGCTGACTCCGGATGAGAGTCTCCACAGTCTGCAGAAGCGCATTGAGGCTGAGACCAAGATCGAAGTGGTCAACCAGGAGCTGCTGCAGGAGACGGGTGTGTCACTGGACCCCAGGAAGCCCGCGGCACAGTGTGTCCTGGATGGAGTGGTACGTTGACCATCGGCCACTGTAATTTCCTTTTTAACCCTTTAAAGGATTAGATTGTGTAACATTCAGCTTTGGCACTGCACACAGGAAGTAACAAAATGCAGTTTAGAATATAACCAGAAAAAGTGCATACAGAGATATAAAAGGATAAACTGTAATGTACAGAATTAATTATACCACACTCAGTGTATGTGCACTGACGGACTTTGCATGACCCAGTAATGAGTGATAGGAAAGGTGTGTGCAGCCTGTAACAGTGATGATTTCCGTCTCTTCTGTGTAGCGAGGGTGGGATAGTTACATTGTCTACCTGTTTGACAAGAGCATCACCAAGTACTCTGGCCCCTTCAGTGCCAGACCGCTGCCTGACAAAGTCAACACCATAGGTGAGTTTATTTTAAGTTATTCCTGCTGCTAATGAGGCAGCTTTGTGCAGTGAAGCAGACTGATAAATGTACCTTCAGGCATCAATTCTGAACATATTTAACACATCACAGGTTTTCCATCTCGTCTTCCTGTCCCAGTTGGGCTGACAGGTACAAAATCTGGTCTATAGCAGAAGTTATTTTACCGAGATGAATACCATCCCTAGTTAATCCGCTAGATGTTGCCAGTGTCCTCCACGCTGTTTTAATATCATGTAGGACAATTGTGATGAGTCTTGTTTTCATTTTGCAGTCCAAGAGGCCAAGACCCAGCTGCCCCTGGTAGCACTGAAGAAGGTTTGGGGTGAAGCAGTAAGCTACATCTGTGGTCTGAAGGAGGACTACAGCAGACTTTTCCAAGGACAGAGGGCTGCTATGTGAGTCACATGACCGCTGTCTGCAGTCTGTTATTTTTTTTTTTGTTCTCTGTCAGTTGTAGGGTTTCAGCTTTTTTGTAAAGCATCCAGACACTTGAACTTTGATGTCAAATGTTGGTCATTTATTAAAATGACCTGTCATTTCATGTTGGAGTGATAACAAATGTCATCGCATTGATTTTTAGAGGTAGAGCTACACTATGCATCTCTCAACCTGACCTTTGCATATTCAAGGGAACGTGTTTGCATATTCAAGGGAACGTATGTGTTTTATGGTGTTTTTTATCTGATTGCGGGGTGTTTGTTTCTTTGTTCAGTCTTTTTGTGGCGTTTCATTTTCTGCTGCCTGTCGGTGTCATCTTAATTAATTCATTCTACCAGTCTTTCTTCCTTTCGAAGCTTCTAACCTTCTTAATCGTCTCCTCCCTCCTCCTCCAGGTTGAGTCTCCTGCGCTACAACACCAACCTGACCAGGTGTAAGAACAGCATGTTTGGCTTCTCTCAGCAGCTGAAAGCCAAGTTGGACTTCTTCAAGAGCAGCATCCAGTACGACCTGGAAAAGTACAGCGATCAGATGCACTATGGCATATGTGAGTGTTTACTGGTATCTAGCTTTCTAATGGAGAACGTTTACATATGGGAATCTTTTTTATAGCACTGAGCAAGATGTTGTTTGTTTTGATGAGTTGTCTGTTTGTCCAAAGCCTCTGAAAAGATGCTGAAAGCCTGGCAGGAGAACGAGGAAAGAGCTGCTGCTTTCGCACAGGTAATGCATGTTTACAATAAAACTGTAAAGTGACCTGTGGTGTTTATCAATACAAATCCTTCGTGGGACAGTCCTGTTTGATTTCCGTTTTGTCCTGCAGGTGGCAGAGGTGAGCCATCTGGATGATGAGATCATGTCTCTTCACTCTGAGATAGTGGAACTCCAGAGGAGCCCATACGCCCGACGCCAGGGAGACAAGATGGAGCAGCTGTGAGTGTTAATGGAGTCTGAGCCCAGGAGATGTTGCACTGGGTTCATACACTACAACATGTCATCTATATAGTTATCAAATATAGTCTTAATCCTATATTTTGTTTTTAAAACATGGGAATGTTCTCTCTTTCTTCCAAACTGGTTAGCCCTGGTGCTAATGTTGTGGTCACAACAGCCTAAATTAGCTTCTTTTGTTGCGTTACAGCTCATTACCAAGTTAAACCAGACAAACTAATGGCACAGCTCCTGTAGAATGAGCTGAATTGATTGTGTTAGTGTTAATGTTAGTGTTAGTGGGAGATATGTAATTTGCAGCTCGCTGTGAAATTTCTGAAAGTTTATTGAGCGAGTGCTAATGCCCTGACCTGTAAATAAACAGCTGTTAGCTCTTATTGCCGAGAGTTTTCCCAGTGTTTGTTGCTCGGGGCCATCGTATGTTTAAATCATACAAATTCATTTTATTGCAGAGAAGAAAAGGCGATCGAGCTCTATAAGCAACTGAAGATGAAGTGCAAAAGTAAGTAACATTTAAATCAAGTTTATGGTCATTCAAAATGTTGGTGGTAGTACGAAATCAGAATAATCAGACATTAAGTTAAGTGGTTTATCTGCTTCATTTCTCTCAGTACCTGACCCAGATGTGAGCTGTGACAGCTCTGAGATGGTGAAGGCCATCATTCAGACTGTCCAGAACCAAGACAAGGTCCTCAAAGACCTGTACACCCACCTCAGGTAAGATCCATGTGATCAGTGACAGTTGTTAAAACATTGTGCGTATGCTTGTGATTCAAAGAGCTGCTATAGTAGTACTTTATGTTAAGGTGTGTCCTTTGTTGTCTGTTCCTGACAGTAAGATCCTGATCAGCAAACAGAAGATCATTGACTTGTTTCCACGAATCGAGAAAACCCTGGAGAGCATCAAGGATGCTGACAACACAGTGATGCAGATGCAGATAAAGAGACAGAGAGAGTTCTGGCATTTACTGAAGATCGCCTGTGTAAGTTATTCTTCATTGTGTAGTATCAGGGAGTGTTGGTGATATTTTACATTTTTCCTTGACAATTGATTGATCTGTTATCAGAATAGCTGTTGATAAATCTTCTGCTTATCACTGAGTCGACTGATCATTTCAGTTCCACGTTGTCGATCTTATCTCTTCAGCTCATAAGTCAGCCCTGGGGCTCAGTGTTTTCTCCACAGCCGGGGTTCTTTATGTTCTCTGTTTCCTTCCTTAGACTCTGAATCACTGAAAACATCGAGAGCAGGAGGGCGTGCTGCCTGCGTTCCCTTTGTAGGAGAAAGACGAGCATGTTTATTATTTCTGCCTGAATCTGTATGATCTTTCTCTCTCTTCCTTCAGGCCCAAAACTCCTCACGGAGCTCGATAGCAGCCAGTCCAGAGTCGTCCAACCTGCTGCAGGTTTCTCAGTGGTCACAGTCAGCGCAACCTGTCAGCTCCCCACATCCTCTAACCTCCCTACCTGGGCCAAATGACAGGTAACTGATTGGATTGATTGATTATTTTTAAAGGTGTGTGCTCAGACAACTAAAGAGAAAGTATTCACTTTGTTTTGGAACAATGAACACGTATAACCCAGACGTCAGACATCATAACAGTATATACATGACAGGAAATCACAAAAAAGCATATATCCCCTTAAAGTATGGATCAGCTTGAGATTTTATCAGAGCGGCTTCTGGCTGCACCAAGAATGAATCATGTGTCAGTTATTTTCTAATTTTAGATCAGTTTGTTTTTATATTGAAGAGTGTTTTTTTCTCTTTGTACTGCCATACATGGGTTTGTAGGTCAGTGCTCTTTCTCCCCCGTGGTGTTCTGTAGATGGTGAAATACTAAATACATTGTACATATGACAGAGCTCTCATGTGATTAAATCGCCTCTAACAGGGTCTGTGTGTGTGTTGCTTCTCAGTGATGCTGCCCCACGTCTGCTGCAGGAGAACCAGAAGTACCTCAGTCAGCTGACCAGCCTGATGCAGGAGGCTGCTGATGAACAGGCCAAGAGCATAGTGGTGAGTTTGCTGCTTTTAATCTGTGGTGACTTAGTTGTCCTGGATTCTTAATGCAAGTGTGTTGTCACTGAGCTTTGCCTTAGAAAATTCGAATTTTGAGCTGTGCCCTCGGTTTCCCTTTGGAAAAGCCGGAAAGTGGTCTGGATTTCAGTTAATGGTCAGTGTTATCAGTGTAGTTCAGAGGCAGTTACTTTATTTGAATCATATTTATTAAAAACAGTTCATGATTATCAGTAGAGACTGTGATGTGACGGTGAACCAAATGATGAAGGTATTTAAGCACTTAATTCTGGTGTAGCTGCTGCTTTTCACTTTTTTATTAAACAGTTTTGTCATTTCACTTGTTAACATCATGGTTTTCCTCGTTCAAGGACCAAGACTGGAGCTGGACGAAATACGAAACTTTAACAACAAAATTAAAAAAGCGAAATGCCTAAGACCCGTTGCGTCCTCCAATCCCTGCTTGTGCTCCGTAACACTAAGGACTGTCAGCTGTTAAAACAGCAGAATGGCTCCAGACATTGTACAGTTGTACATGGACTCGGGATATTCTCTGAAAAAACGATCTTCTTTTTAAAAAATGCGGAGGTCACACATGCTCAGTGGTGTCTGTCCACTCCCATCACAGTCTGATCGGTGAATATTCTTGTTTTTGTATGAGGAAACAAATGAAGCTGTGTCTCTCTACTCCTTTTCCTTTTGCTGCACAATATTTACCTTAACTCATAAAAACTGATGATATTCATTTCCACGGTTATTGCAGAATTAAGCAAACTGTAGCACCAGATCTGGGGGTTTGAGGTGGATTTATCACAAAGGAGAATAATAGACAGAAACATGGGAACTAGTTCAGCCTCGTGGCATTCAAGGAAAAGACAGGAAGTGGTCGGGGGTGGGGGAGAGGGGTCGAGGAGGAAATCACAATCAAGCAAACAGCACTTTGATACTCCCATGTATCGTCTCTGAAGAGATGAAACGTTCCAGGCTGCCAAAACTGGAACGCAGAACTTACAGTCACCACGGGACGGAAACTGTTATCGTCACTCGTAATCAATCTGGTATATTTTACTATTCACATACGTACATGTTATTTTGATTTAAGTGTTTGTTTTTTAAAAAGAAAATGTTATATATCACAGGCAGAAGTCTTTTGTTATGATGTATGTGACAGACGTGGCTGGCCATCATGTTTATACAATGTCTATACTGTACATCTGTCTTTTTAAAAGTGGGTCTTCATTTATGTGCACACACCATTTCACTGGATGGTTTATGCTGTGTTCATGTCATATAAAGCTGGAACACTCAAGTTTAAACAGCGAGCCGATTAATTCATTAGTCCAGTGAGAGAAAAATGATCGTATGACTGTTGATATGGATATTGAATGAATTATTTGTCAGTTTTTAAGTGAAAACGTTTTCGTCACCTGATAATCGGCTGAACAGGATTTAAAGTAAGTTTTGACTCTTCAGACTCGGCGGTGTTGAAACGTTGGTTTGTTGCTTTATGAAACGCTCATTTCACTGTTTTTCTGACGTCTGACAAAAAAGGGGAATCAGTTAAAGGAGCTAATAATCAGAAGAGTAGCTAATTTATTAGATAATTAAAAACTGCAGTGTGTTGATGCAGGCTCCTGTAATTTACTGTGAATCTCAGATTAAGTCTCAGTGCCTTTAATAACACCAGACGTCTCACTTCCACCGTTCAAGGCAATTAAACCCAAATGGAATGCATGTTGTCAGTGCACAGGGTCTTTAACCTTCACATGACCAACTCTGCCGTCATGAGTGTGTGGAGTTGTCCATGTTGCCTCAGTGCTCTTTATAATGTTCAGAGCCCACTGTCTGAACCCAGATGTTCAGTTTACATTGCAGTAAACTGAACATCTCTGGACTGTTGGTCGACTGTCGGTCGGATAAAACATCGATTGTTCGTTGTTGCAGTCCTAGACTAATCAGTTCATTGGCGAATCCTTTCAGCTTCAGGTGTAAACATGGGACTCTTTCCTCTCTTCATCCATCCCATATGACATGAACGCAGCATTTTTCATGGAGGTGTGAAGCAGCCTGGTTTCCATTCAACACTGTAGCACAGTCGGCATCTTTAGCCATTGATCCCCAGCGAAATGAACCAGGACAGTAAACGATTGAATGTACTGCAGTTACACTGTAAAGTGTTCACTGCGTTGTTATGCGGTTACTTTGGGCCAAAGAGAAATTTACCTTCTGAGTTGTATTTATGAAGTTGAAGTGCAATGGAGAAGAATATTTTTTGTATTTAAGTAACTCGATTTGTCAGTTTTCTTTCCATTTGAGTATATTTGTTTCCATCCAATGGTTTAAGCTCGTCTTTGAATGTTTAATTTTTAGAAATGTCATTGTATAATGATCAAATGTTTGCCTGGTAATAAAATAAAAACATTTTGGCATGACTCCGCTGTGAATTGTTGTCTGATATGAGTGGCATCAGTGGTTGTTTGTTGTTTATCGATGGCTCTGCCTTCCCTCACTTCCTTGATTGTTTGTTTGTTTGTTTGTTTTTGTTTTTGTTACTTAATACCAACAGTAGTTTAACCAAACATGTCTCTTCCCATCTTTCTTCAGAGGACTTGCAGAGAAACAGCTCATGGGCCTTTTAACTAGTACTTGTAGCACTTCACATACCATTTCCTGGAGCGGCTGTAGACTCTTAGTTGTTGACGTTCAGGTCTTCATACCGTGCTAAAGGTTAAAAGAGACTCACTAAACTGTGATGTCAAATGAAGTCTTCGGTTTCTAGTCAGTACTGAACACATTCAGCTGATGGCGTCTGTTTTTAGTTTTCTCTCAGGGTCCCGGGTCCTTGCTCCTGCTCCAGTCTTCCTGTGTTCAGGATCTGTCCTCACAGACTTTAGGTTTAATATTTGGTGGCGAGTGCTGACTTGACCTACCCCTCACCTCTGCAGCAGTGAGAGGACACTCAGACAGACGTGCAGCTGCAGTTTGTGCTGCTATGAAAAAGGAGAAGCTGGAAACAATCGAAATAATTTGACTCAACTGTTTAACCGGAGCTCAGCTCAGCCTTCAAGCCGAGTGAATAATAATGAGTCACTGATCCGGGCCGATTATCGCGATCACTTCTTCCTTCCTTCTCATGACCTGTTTCTAAGTGTTCCTGTTTCAGTTGAGGAGTCATTTTTTGCCAGGGTCATCTCATCAGGAAGTGATTTGTCAGTTTGTTACATGAAAAGTCATGCAAGGTCACCTCTGGACCATCGACCATCTGGACCATCCACCTTCGGCACATCAGTGATGTGCTGTTAAAACTTATTTTACACCGAGACTAAGACACAGTCAGAGCCAGAAACCTTGGACCATGAATCATAAATCGCCAAGATAAGATAAAAATAAAGATTAAAAGGCCCCACAGAGACTTCTCCTGGTTTTACTCTGGTATGTGCTGTTGGAAAGTCTGCGGTTTGCGGTTTTCTTGTGGATTATCCTGAAACTGGAATGTAAATCAGATCAAACACGCCGCTGGCTGCACGTTGGAGGGAGTTTTTCGTCATCACGTATCATCTCCTGCAGAATGTGCCCAGTAAACCGCTGACGTGATGGGATAACAAGCAGAGACAATGTGCTGTAAAACAAGCCACGCTCATTGTAAACTGTGTTGTTTTATGAGCTGCTCGGTGAATCAGAGTGAATCAGAGGGGTCTGTGAGAATCCAGCTCCCTGCTCGGGCCTACATTCCTTAAATCTCAACTCCCCCAGCTGAGCACTGCTTTACACCAGTGCCTCAAATCTTATTTTCTATCCACTTAAAGTTAGATTTATACATCTGGCATGAAATGTTTGTGGGGGTTAAGGTGACAAAAGATTTATGAGCAGTGAAGTCAGCTACAGCACACAGAGACGTTTTACAGTTTGTGAACTTTGCAGAAACAGTGTTTGTCTCTTTCCTGTTTCAACATCCCTGTGGACAAAGCCAACTCAGTTTTCCCAAAATTTATTTTTGCTGTTTTGGTTCTGGGTCTTTAGCTTAAAGTCTTAACGATTCATTTTCTGAGGATCATGAGTGTTTGTACAAAATTTCACAGTAATCCATTAAATTTGGAGTCGACTTGTTGGACTCACTGTCGCTGCATCCATAGAGTCACGCTGCTAAAGATCCCTGTCCCCGGATCTCTTAAACATATTTCTGTTTTGGGTTTTTTTGACAGTACTGTTTCCCATGAGAACATTGAGTCTGTGTTAAACTGGAAACAAAACAAAAACCCATTTGCCTTTTGTGTCCCACTGTTTAAGAAGCCTGAGCAGGAAACACACACGGTGGGAGAGTCAGAGTCTCGCTGCAGAGCTCTGACTCACTGCTGCTGCTCAGCCCATTTCCCTCAGCTTTTCACCAGAGACCAGTAAATAGGAATTAACTGTGAACTGATATGGACAGTTTACTGGGAAGAACAACACAAGGCTGTTCAGTGGGTTAATAAAAAGACAACAGCAGAGAGAAAAGACACACCAGACTCCACAGAGAAAAATGAAGTTTTTTATTTTGCAATTCACCCGATGACCTTCTGAAAAACAGCAGATACGACTTTCTGTCATGTTTTGCGTCATACTGATAAATTGTGAAATCTGCAGATGCAACATGATCATCTCATCATACTTTTGTAATAAAGTGCACTTCAGTTGTTGCAACAAAAGGCCTTGTGTAAAGTCATATGTGACAGTTTAAAAAGTAGAATTGTTACGATGCCAAATATTTTGTACTTTAAGATCCATCGGTGATAAATCACTACTTTACAGTTGAACTTACAAAGTATAAACCCCATGACTGTTGCCCTAGAAAAATATCAGTGCAGTAAAAAAAAACAAACAAGTAACTGCTCCTCGAGGCTCTGTCACACACCCCGCCTGGGTCTGAAAACAAAGGAGCATGTAAATGTTTCAAGCTGAACCAGAGGAACACACAAAGGTCTTCTGAACTGTGCAAAGCCTCCCAGACTGTGTGTACCATTCATGGGTTTTCAAGTACAGTGCAATGAGATTTAAAATGAACCTTAAAGAAGGCGCAGACTGGCTTTGGACACAGTTTAGGGACTGTGTGAAAATTATTGTTTGCAGTACTGCAACGCCCTCTAATACCTCATTAAGCCTACAGCAGTTGTTCCGGCCACGTGGGGGCAGAAACATGTCGTGAGACCCACTGAAGCCATGACGTCAGGTCCGGACTGGGCCCTGTTCAGTACAACCTCCCACCGATAATTCTCCTACAGTCCCCCACTGAAAACATTAAATAAATATTTATAGTATAATATAAGTATATTTTCATGCCAGCGCCATTTTGCTCACAACGTTACGCTCGTTACAGAGGAAGTTAGAACCAGTCACTTCTCCACAGCAGCCATGAAGCTGTTGGTCTCGTTGTCATTCTGAGTCCGTGAAGCCTCGGACACGCACAACATTTAAAAAAAAAAAGACCTCGAAGAGCAAAGTTTTCCAAACCCCTCGGCCTCTGCGACTCACGCCTCTGATCCCAGCCAGGATCACGCTGACACCTCTTATATGTACAACTACAGGCTGATGTTCTGCTTTGGTCGAGCTTGATGCTTTAATGGTTATTTCATGTGAATCTGTGGACTTGTGGCTTTGCTGGGGGTGGTGGAGGAGGACTGGGCTTGACTGGAGGTACAGGAGGTGGAGGATTTGGATTGGCTGTCTTACACTGAAAAGGAGACAAGAGGACATTAGAGAGATTCATACACATGAAGTTGTTTCTTCGACACTGAAAACTGTGGAGGCTCAAAGGGAGTGTTTTAACATTTTTATTTGACTGGAATTTTATTTGGTCCCAAAAAAAGGACGGCGGTGTGTAACTCATGACAGATAATGGGACTGCAACTTCCAGATAAGACTGATTCCCAGAGGAACTCACATGTTGCAGCCGCACAAGAAAGTTGTCTTAAGAGGCAGGAAACAGACAGAGGACTATTTAAAACGAATAAATAGATAGAGCGAAGCCGACCTCAGGGAGCAGCGTAAGACCTGCGAACCTGCGAGGTGTAACAGCTTACTGCTCTACACCTACTGATGATGCTTAGAGTCTGTCAAACACCTGTCGAATACAGGTAACCTGAGAAAAGAAAGACTTCCTCAAACATGTCCAGGTCAGAGGAGAGAGGTTAGTGAACTCATCATTTACAGGGACGAGTGAGAGCAGGTGAAGGCTTGACTCACCTGTGGTTTGTTCAGAGGTGGTAAAGGTTTAGCTGGAGGTTGAGGTTTTGTCTGTAGTGAAGAAGAAGAAGATGCAAATACTCAGGCTCGTGTTCAGAGTTAACTTCCACACTGATGTTTACTGGCAGCTTCAGTGCTTCACAGTTTCTACTGAATATCAGAGACGTCAGTTTAACATGTTACAGCTGCTAACAGATGTTTATCTGTACTTCACTCAGTGTGCTGCACAGACATGGAGTTAAAGGATCAATCCTGTGAATCTGTGAATGAAAACACCAAAACCAACAATGAAGTGATTCCAGTTCCAGACGAGGCTGCCTGAGTAACCAAAGCCTGATGTGTCTTCAGACCTTCAGAGTCAGAGTCCCACATTGTTGGTTGTGGTCTTTTCATGGGCTTTGTTGACACAGAGAAACACACAGACTGACACCAGCCTTGCACACCACAGCTCTGAATACACATTATTTAACTTCAGCAGCTCTGAATGTGATCCTCAGTTTGCATTAGCTCACGTTGCACGATGTCTTTTATTTTGAAAGCTTACCGGCTCAGTGTGCGAGGTGGACGACACTGAAGACACTTTCTTTGGTGGCTGGAAACAAAAAGCACTTTGTTACTGTTCTAGTTCTGAGCGCTGACTTTGTAAACCTTCCTGCACATGATTAACGACTCAATGTGTGACGCGAATTTCCACGACTAATTCATTTTGTGTGGCTGCTGTCTGTACCTGTGGAGCTGGTCTGCTGGGAGCCATGGTGACTATCACAGGAGCACATGCTTGACTTGCTGTTGACTCCATGAAAGTAGGAGGACTGATCTGAGGTCTCTCTTTAACACTTGGTTCCTGGAACATCAGGTTCAACTTGCCTGGAGCCGAATGCACTTTCCTGCGAACACGGAATTCATGCAGATGGGAAGTGAAAGACTGAAGCGGAGCCGCAAGTGAAACACAAGCCGCTGGATCCGAGTTAAAAACTACCTTTTGGAGGTGTAGTTGTCTCGGTTGTCCTTTTTACAGCACATCAGCCACGCGATCACTACAGTGATCACCAGAAGGATGGAGAGAGCTGCACACACACCAGCTATTATCCCATTCTGACCTGCAGGCACAGACATTACACTGTTACATACACTAACTCTGTTGTCACCCTTCCTGTGCACATTTTATGCCATGCTGTAAACTGTTTGTAGCTTTTAAACTAATCCTTGTGTGGAAAAAACATATATTTACTTTGTGTGGCTAATTTATAAGCAAGTAGTTTTTTTAGCCTGGCGGCTTTTTTTTTTTTTTCTTTTTTCCCTCGGGAAGGAAATTCCAGTTGCTCGGTTCAGCACCTCGGTCCAGACTGAAATGTCTCAAAGACCAGATGAAATTTGGTTCAGACATTCATGTCCCTGCTAGCAGGGTTAGGGTTAGTTTAGGGTTTTTAACAGAGCTGAAGCTGAAGGTATATCAGGAACAAAGGATCAGGTCGGTGTGGGAGAAACAGGAGATCACTCATCATGAATCACTCATGTCTTTTACTTACTGGAAGAATGATTCAACAAGCAGGTGTGACCTGTTTTTGTCTGTACCGCTCACTGAGAGCTGACCTTCAGGTTGGACCCATATAAGATTTTGGATTTAGCATAAAATCAGATCCAGTGAACTGTTCTGTACCTTGAGGTAAGTCTGCGTACTGGATGTCACAGTAAGGTGGAGCCCAGCTGGGATTGCAATGGCACTCTCTCTTGTGATTACACACCTAAAGATAAAATGCAATAAAAAATTAATTTAGACGTGAGTCAGGCTCTTGGACTTGGAGAGCAGGCAAATGGAAAACAGCTACATGTGAATTCTAATTCACTCACCCCGTTATTGTTGCATTTCTTGGCACAATCCTCCTTTTTCCCATAAATTGATATATCCACACATCTGTGGTCGAGGCAAACCTGTGCACAGACGAATGATTCTCAGCAACACATCCAACATCCAACATCAGAAAACAGTATGTGATGCGTCTCCCTGCCAAACGTTTTACCTTATTTGGTCCACATCTGGTTCCTTTAGGCACCATGTCAATGTTTCTGCTTTTATCGTCGTCCACGGCCAGTTTACATTCTACTCCTAACACAGTGTAGGCTCCCCCTTTACCTGTGATGGACTCACCCCCTCCTCCACAAAATATAGAGCCACACTTAGAATTCCTACAAAAAAAAAAGAAATCATATCAACAAATTCATCAAGCGCTTGTTGAGAATTCAGCAACATCACACAAACATAAAAACAAGCCTGAAACATTTCAGTCCTGACACCGTTAAACTAAGCTCGGCCTTCAGCAGGATGCTCAGAGTGATGCTACATACTGTGCAGCACAGGGGGTGTAGCCGAACTTGTTCCCCCCACAGTTGGCACCTTCCTCGCCACGTTTGGTCAGATCGAAACACACATCTGGTGCAACTCTGGCCCCTGAGGAAAGAAGATAGGATGACAAAAATAAGTTCAGTATTTGTGTTTCCTTTATCATTCAGTACTTTTCATGTGCTGCTCTTTCTTTCCCAGGCACAAGAATCCGAGTGTTACAGGATGCTGGGCTCTCACTGCACTTGGACAAGGTCAAGTGATTTTTAAAAACACGCTTCTTCTCTCCTGTTTCCTGTGAGGGTGCTATTCACTAAATTCTCTGTGGTCCTTTATAAGAATGCGAACTAATAAATGCGTATCAGGCAGTATTTCTCAGAAACAACAATTTCCACCATGTGACGCTGAAATTTACTGAAGGTCCTGGAAATAGACTAATGACTAAATCTCCTTGAGGCTCAGTTTGTCTATTCAGAAGAAAAGGAAAACACTGGTGTAAAACAGTGCCCCTTTTTATTTTCGTGCCTGAGTGACCAAAGTGACGTGACCGAGCAGCGTGCTGAGCGTACCTGGTCCAAACAGCCTCCAGCAGTGCTGCTCATGAGTGGGACACTGGCCGTTGTAGCAGTAGCCCTGAGCCTGGTTGTAGCAGGGTTTGCCGTTCATCTCAAAACTGTCTTCGGGACAATCCTCCGACAAGCCGGTGCAGTACTCAGGCAGGTCACAGTCACCGGCTGACTTCCTGCACACACTTCCTGCAGGTTTGAACTGCGGGTTAAAGAACATTTTAGGTGATACAGTAAGAACAAGAGTTATCTGAAGATGTTGGTGAAGCAGTGTATATAATATGCCTGTGTATTCATGTGTATTTCATGACTTGCACGGCCTCTTCCAGTCCTTGAACCTGTCACTGGAGGAAGGATGTGTGAGTACCAGTTCATGGAAACAGCAGGATATCACCCTGTGTTTCCTGTTATTACTGAGCCGCTGCTGTTTGAAGAGTAACGCCCACAGTTATTAGACAGCAGCAGGACGTGTCTGTGTGATTGATCTTTCTGTACCTCACACTTTGGTCTGACTGAAATATCTCAGCCTCTATTGGATGGATTTCTTCTACAGAGATTCATGGTTCCCAGAGGATTTAGCTCAAAGCACCTCATTGTCTAAGCACAGTCTCAGAGAGCAGAGAGCTTAGCTCTAGATTCTTAGCTTTTACTCGCTCTAACAGAGCGGATTTCTTATTAAAGGCAGCTGAGTAACGGGAGCTAACGTACCTGACAGCTGTCACAGCACGGCCCATGAGCACACTGGGATCCTTCCGTCAGGCGACACGTTGAGGGATCACAACAAGGGTTCTGGCATTCCTAGAAAAACAAACTTTTTTTTTCAGTCGTGAATGTATCGTGAATGTTTGTGTATCCAGTCACACATTGAAAAAGAATTGCATTGATGAAAATGAAGTCCTAACTGTTCAGATTTCAGTATCGCACACGAGCAGCACCTCTGCCAAGAAACAGTCTCTGATAAGACGTGAGCGCAGAGGAAAACTATTTAAAAACTCCAACACCACTACCCTCACTTCTATTAGCTGTAACCTCACACAGGAAACCACACTTCAGCTACCACAGAATACCCACATGATGTCTTCCTCCACCAAAGGATACATTTAAACTTTCCATGAGCATTAAAGATGAGTAATGTGTTACAACCACATCTACATTAGCCTCTACTAAACGTTTTACCCCCTCAGTGCCACAGTCACACTCCTCTCCAGGGTCCAGCAGGGCATTGCCACAGCGGGGGCCCACAGCGATGGTCCTGACGGGGCTGGGTTTGTCCAGGCAACTGGGCTGAGCTCGTTCCATGAATTCAGCGAGCTGCTGCACACTGCAGCTGCTGAAAAACTCCGGGAACGCTTGACTTCCGGGCCTGAAGACGAGCGAAGACATTAAAACAGAGGTAAAACAGTATGTGGACGCCGGAGCAGTCTTCACCATCCTATTTCCAAAGTTGTGGCCATTAATCTGCTGCTCTAACAAAAATCAGCAAACCATTCTTGGTATCTTGCAAACAATAAATGCTCTAAGGCTGATCAGAGCTCTGTTTCTCAGTAACCTGAATCCTCACCTGAGTTTTTCTGCCATTACACAGTTCCCACTGCTGTAAGAAGGACCACACCCACAGCCCGGAGCATCATGGGACAAGCCAAAATTATGTCCCATCTCATGAGCAATGGTGGAGGCGAGGCCAATCGGGTTATCATGGTGATCCTGGAGGAGAAGTGAAGAACTAAATACCAACACACTCCCTTCATGTCCAGCTGGTAAAGGACTAATGTAAGTTAGAAGTTATCAGTCACACCTGATTGACTCCTCCTGAGTTTTCGGTACACATGGCGAACTTATTTGCCAATCCAACTGTATCTTTCTCGAAATCTTTGCCACTGTTGAAAACAAAAATCTAACATCAGGTCAAACTGGCAGAATTACTGTTTAGCATCTGCACAAGTTTCCGAGACAGGTCCTCACGTCACAAACTGGGCGTTGTCATGCTTCGTCCTTTGCAGAAGATCAGCCTGGCGCCACATAAGGAAGTTGTCCAGACTGGTCTCTGCATTAATGTCAACGTCAATGTAGTCTCTGTACGTCCAGATCTCCAAACCCACCAGCATGACGCGAATGTTCAGAGGCCGATACAGCTGCAGGCGGAGAAGCAGACGTGTTTCAGGCATGAATGTGCTGGCAGCTGTCAGCTAAGAGCACCGATGGCACGCAGCCAGGCGACCAGCTTACAAAACACGAGCCTGAACTGAAAACAAAAAAACTACCTTGTCAACGTGATTTACAACTCCGAGAATCCGGGATTTGGTCTCACTTCCATATCGTTTATACTGGAGGAAGAGCAGAGACAAACATGATCACATTTATGTAGTGAACAAAAACAAAAGCTGTGAAAGAATCCTCATTAGATATTTACCTCAGTATTGTCAACCACCACAAACAGCTCGACAAACATCTGTGGACCTGTGACGGGTTTAGTTTTCTGAAAGGACACAGAAAGACAAACTTCATACAGTACTAATATTCAGACCTTCATCAGTGTCAACATGAAAAGAAGATTCTGGCCTCCTGCATGTTTGTACTACTGTAGCTGCACTATGTGGCCAAAAGTATTCGGACACTTGTAGGGCTGTTTTTATGGTTGGGAACGTTATCTATCATGTTTCCACTTCAGTTCACCACATCAAAACCTGATGATTAACAATGTTGTGTTCATTGTTTCCAGTGGCCTACGTCACCTACCCATGATCTGGATCTGAAGAGCCCAGCCAGCTGAGGGCCCTGGTCCTGGTTGTACAGCATGGTCGTGTTTGAAGAGGAGCCACAGCCGAGGCTGCTGCTGATCTTCAGGTGTTCCCGTCTGTAAACTGCATGGTCACCGTCCTCAGACTGTCCCAGGGGCTCGATCAGGTAGACCTGCTGTTGGGTCCTCACAAAGCCTCTGCAAACACAGAAAATAAGGACAGCAAAAACTAGTTCAGTTTACAAATGGACATGGTTTTGTCCACTAGTTTGTTCTGTACAAATCTCTTGGTTTAAAAAATAAAAAGATCTAATAATAAACAGGAAAATACAACCAGTTAAAACACATAAAAGAAAACAGAGAAAGAAATACAGCTCAGGGACAGTGATTAAAAAAAAAGCTGCATTCACATGTGAAGGCTCTAAAAACACATGAAAAACTGACAGTTACCAAACATCACGATGCAACACATTTCACAAGCACTGAAGAAACTTTTCCTGGAGATAATCTAAGTGGCAAATTACAAGTAAGAAGTTTGAAGCTGTGACAATATCCTGATTTTCTTACCTAATGCCCGAACAAATCCCCACACTGACCGAGGAGTCCGTCATGCCTCCAACATGACCGTGATAATAGCAGTGCTCCTGGATGGAAACACATTCATGAGGTTAAAGACGTGAGTGTGTCAGAGCCGCTCAGTCAACATGATGCCACACTGTACTGTACTGTACTGTATGTACTCTTATACACATGACTCACAAAGAGGTTCTTTGTTTTTAATGTCCATAAAATCCAGAATCACAGGTTAGGGAACGTCAGATTTGACCATGTTTGGTTCACCTACATGCCACACTGCTCAGGTGAAATGACAATATACGTGTGCTTATATTAATGTAGAATTTATTTCGGTGTAACCTCCAAATACATATTAAATGTTCATTTTATCTGTGTGTATCGAAGAATCTCATGCTTATTTCAACTAATCTATTAAAAGTTCATCTTTCTGCATCAAAACAGAAAAACCATTGAGGTGATTCTTTATTTAAATCTTCAGATTTAGGTTCAAACGTACGAAGATTTTACCTCATTTGGTGAAGTTGTCACTCGTTTCCCGTCTTCTGAATAGTGTGTTTCTGTGTAGCCTCTCCCAATAAGGTTACTTTAAAATACAGGTGGAAAGAATATTTTTTAATGATCTGAAATGCTAATTAAAGAAGAAAGATTTTTTTCTGTTTTTTTAAAAAAGTGTTCACCTGTTTTTTTCCAGATGAATAGTGTGGTTCTTCCCTTCAATGGCCAACTCATACTGCACCACATCAGGATAAAGCTGCAGAAAATTGTCCATCAGTCACAAGACAATTGTTTTAAGGAGGTAAAGGTGCTGGTGGGTAGGTTCATCAATTACACTATTTTAGATAATCTCATGTTTTAAAGGCAGAATCTTAGTAACTAGTAGAGTTTCATTTATTAATAAACAGGCCGATTGTAGCTCACGGCAGATATTTTGATATTGGTGTGTGTTGAACAATAAGTAACATGAAAGGTCACAATAGAAATGATAGAAGATATGCTGGAGGTAGTGTAGGATTATAGTCATCATTACATAGGTTTGTCTGCCAAGTGGTGTCTTTAAAAAAAAGAGCAAATGCACTTAGCTACTTTCCACATATTTAATCTATAAATGTAGGGTTTTATCTGTGGAGCCTGGGTGACCGGTGAGGTGTAGTCACCTGGTTGTCCTTCAGGCTCCTCCTCTGCCTGGCCTGCACCCTCTGAGGTCTGACCACCTCATACTGCTCCACATGAGGCAGCATCCCTGAGCTCTGCATGAAACAAGCTACACACAGCAAACAACACTGTTATTCACATTTACACTGAATATCTTCATACAGCCAGGAGACAGCCTGAGTTACAGGGTTCACAGAGTTCAGTTAACTTAATAATTATTTCATAATGACACAGACTAAAGTATAAAAGATATAAGTTAAAACCGGTTGGGATGACGAGGCCAAGTACATGATTTTATATCACATTATTGTTGGTGCTTCCCATTAATAGTTCCTAATAATGTCATTAATTAGTCATTAAACACAGCTTGGATGAATATGGATGCACTGAGGATTTTAGCTACAAGTACATATACTGTAAAAATATTCAACAAGTAACGTCACTGTTTACAATAGAGAGGAAATATGAATTATAATCATACTAGTGAAATTCATGCATGTTAAGATCATCGACCCTCCTTCATTAATTACAGGCGTGCACCATTAAATAGTCCTTCAGACACGGTTTATGTCTTTATAATGGGCGGACAGAAGATTAATAAGTTTTCATGATTTTCTGTCAAACATACTTCACTTTGTTTTTTTTACTCATGTGGTTTATTAAAGCAGCTCAGTGTGGAAAATAATGAATCCATAATAATAAGATGATTAAGTTTCGTACATACCGCAGATCAGCCACAGCCACAACACGCTCCCTCCCATGGTGAAGTGCTCCGCTCGGCCGCCGCCGCTCATCTACCGTCAACTGAACCACCGACGCCAGCTCGTCCGCTAAAGCCCCGCCTCCGGTTAACGCTTATCACAGCCTCACACATTTACCGGAAAGAAACCGTCAAGTTTGCCACAAAAGAAAAATATACTTTAAAGCAGCACTTCCGTTAAAAATAACTATTTCAAAATAAAATCACCGATCTGTTCTGATCATCGGTCATCCTAAGAGGGATCTTGGATTTAGACATGTGTGTTTGAAAATATTCAGTTCACTGAATGATCAAAGATTTTTACCCCGTTCTCCAAATGACACCTGTTTCCATATTACAACAAAGATGGCGGCCTGTCAGACTGTTTAAAAATCGTTTAAATCAGATTAAACTGGTTCTTCGCTCTAACTGTGGACGGAATATGTTTTTCCTTCTTGATGTTGGATGAGTCTAAAAGTTAAAAGTACCATCAATAATGGCAACGCTGTATTTCACACAAGTTGAAATCGCTTTTATTTTGAAGTCCGCCTCAAGTAATTTCCGGTATGACTACTTGTCTGTGGCTAACTTAACGTGGATTTACCGTCTCAACTTTCCAGGCCACAAAACAAAAAATAAATCAAGTAATTTACAGTCGTCATCCGAGAAATGACGAGTAAGATTACACTCATCATTAAATAATAAACTATTCACCTTTAACACAGAAAAGGCGTCATTTAGCTCAAACAATTCAAAGTCTGCAGCTGCAAAGAAAGGCTGCACAGCTGTCCTTCAAAATATCTTCTTAGTTTGTAGGTAAGTCAGGCAAGAAGATGGAGGAACATGGCAACAGTCAAATACAGGGTTTATTTAAGGCAAAGGTCAAGAGCCAAAATGGATTCAGTAAGTCTTGTTTTAATGAAGTGCAATACAAATAACAAATGTTCACTGCGCAGGTACAATAAGTTACCCATAAGGAGTGTCATGACTTACAGTTTCAGAGCAGAATAAACATATTAGTTCCACACTTCTTATCATTTATATCTGAAGCACTGAAATGATGCTGCAAACACGAAGACTTTGAGCTCAACATCTCATACAGTAAGTAATCTATTATATACACACTGCAGCACCAGCTCTTTGAATCAGCAGCCGATGTCTGTACGGTTATCTGGGTGGCTGGCGTAGGACTGATGGACAGGCATGAGGAAAGGATGTCTTCATTGCTGGGTGATTGTTGATAACATGCTAAGCTGCTGCTTTCTGACTCCGCTCTATGGCCATCCTCTCCAGGCGCTCAGTGTAGAATCCATTAAAATCCAGCCTGTGAAATTACAAGAGCTGAGTTACCAAGCCATCACAGTCCGATTCGAGTCCTTTAATATCAGGTATCTGCTGATACAGAGTCTGATCCGATACCTATATTTACCTAGAAGTCGATTAAATATGTAACTGACACACTGAAATAACACACCTTAGTTTTCACAAGCTACTTGATCCAAACACTCAAGGTCCTGGTTCAAAACTATAAAGCAGATCAGCTTAAATGATTGATGAGATCCGTTAGAGAGAGGATGAATCACCCTGCTGGTAGCTGTTAAAACTGTTAAGTTACAGAGTGGAGGGTCTTCCCTCACAAAAGATCTTTGGCTGAGTACAGACACCAGCTGCACAGAGACCAGACAACATTCAAATTTAATGTTGCCCTGTTTAGATTAGATTACTCGCAGAATGCTAATGATAATCAGCATCAGATCATAAGTCCTTAGGACCTGCCTAGGCCACTTCTACTTGTAGTAACATAAAATGACGTGTTTGTACAGTTTAACTCGTGCAAAAAAAGGAAACTTTCACCGGCCGTACGGTTTTACCTGTAGATGATGCTGATCATGCTGTGTTCACAGTCGTTGGTGCTGTAGATGCTCAGCTTATCCAGCAGGTCCAGCAGGAGCATGCTGAAGTTACTGTCAAACTTGCTGATGAAGCCTGCGTCTGACTGGAGGGTGTCCACATGCTCAGCTAAAAACTGAGTGTGTGAAAGAACACAAACATAATGTACAATGAGACATGTTCAGCCCAAGACCTGCAGTACTCTTGCGTGACAGCTGTTAAATAGTCGGAATACTTTCTGGCTTTGATGAACGCAGCGTACTTGTTCAAACGTCAGTGGTTTGGAAATACCTTTGTGGTCAGCCTCTTCTTCTCTGCCTCCTCGGCATGTTCGCTCTGAGTGGGAGGCCCATCCATAGTCCCTTGCTCCAGAGAGAGACGTTCTAACCTCATGCTCTGAGTGAAACGCTACAAATGTCAAGAAAAAAAACATCTTAATACAAGTATTCTGACTCTGCTTGTTTCACTTTAAGGTTCTAATGTACCTCATTACTGCATTTTTGTTAAATTCTTGTTAATCATTACAGACATCATACGTCCAGGAGCACAAACAAGTGTCTGTTTTGATTCTTTTTCAGAAACCATTTCATCTCATCATCATGTAAACAAACCTGCATGCAGTTTGTGAACATGACGCAGACAGACATGAGTTTGGAGAAGATCCTGAGAAGCTCGGGGTTGGTCAGCATGCAGTCCTTCAGGCAGTTGTCCAGGAAGCTGGTGTGATGGCAAAGTACATCATCAATGTTTGACGCCTGGAGGAGGAGAAACAGGGTAAGCACACAAAAAAAAACACACTCAAGATCACACCCTCTCTGAAACCAGTGCATCTCCAGTGAGTGATCGGCACAGGTGAGCATTCACTCACTGTTTTCAGGTTGGTCTCCATGATGTGCCAGGTGGGCTCCATCACCTCAAACATCATGTAGTACTGGATGTTCTGCACAAAGTTGAGCATGCGCTGTCGGAGTGCGAATGCAGCAGCAAACCTGTGAACACATAGTGTGAACGGAGCGTGAGGACTTTTCGCCCGTTGAGATCTTTACGCAAAAATTCACATTAAACTCTACATCAGCTCACCACTTGGCAGAATGTAAGGAGTACTGCCGGAAATCCTTGTTGCTAATCCACACGTTGCACAGCAGCCTCTCGACATGTTTACAATAAAACATGTGTCTGAATAACATCTGGTACCGCGTCAGCGCTTTCCTGGAAAATGAATACAAATGCAATGATTACACACTTTATAGTTTTTTATGAAATGGTCATTTTCAACATTTTTCAAACAAATCTCATGAAAAGACCAAAACCAACAATGAACGTCTGCTACTAACAAATGTTTTCTGTCCAAACCTGATGTATCTTACTCCTCTGTGCCTCGGTTTTTTGTTTTTGTTTTTTAAACTATATACTTGTTAGACATTGTAGAAAAGTATTGAGACACATTTTTGTTTTGTTTTACGTTTTCATGGAATTTGTTGACAAAAAATATAAAATGACAGCAGCCCTATCCTGAATAAGATTTTGACTTTTAGTTTTTTCAAATAAACGTCGCTCCTACATTTTGTGCTGCAGCTTGGTTCTAAATGGCAAACTTAACGAATCTAGAGCCTGAGAGATCATAGCTCTGCTTGCAATTTGTTGTAGATTAATTTTTGTTTCCTGGACGCAGCACAAGACGTGTGATTCATCACAGTTAACGCGATGCAAACCTTCACATTCAGATTAAAATCTACTTTTAGCTCTGAACCTGTTGATGATGAGCGAGAGCGGCCACTTGACGATATAGTCGAAGGAGAAGGCCTCCAGCCCACTGAGGGCCACGTCTGTCGGGTCAGCATTGATGATGGCCTTTTCCTGTTTGGTCTCGATGGCCAACACCCGCAGCAGCTGAGTGATGACATCATGAGGCATTAAGTCAATCTGTGGAAAGAGGAGAAGTTCACATATTACAAAGAGTGAAACAGCCTGACTAATATCTCATGTGACGAGTCTGTGAGTAAAGGAAGATTACTGGACTAATCCAGTAAGTACAGTAATACTGTACTTACTGGATTAGTAATGGTCTAACGAATGAATGGATAGACTGTTTAAAGTTATTGTTTTGTTTTTTGTAGTTGTAGCTGACATTTCTCTTCAGATAACACACCAGAGTCACTTGAGAGGAACTTTCTAACATGAGACTTGTATCAGGCTTTTAAGGGTAAATTGGAGTTGACACTGAGTTAACTGAGTGACTGCAGATTCATATTTATGATTCTGTCTGTTGAACACACAGAACTATAATGTTTATTCCACCCACCTTCAGGTCGTCTTTGAAGGGGTCTGTGTTGGCTGTGCTCATCCTCAGAGCCAGCTCCAGGAGGGCCTCTAGTCTGGGGGGAACGATGTCGTCCACTGGCTTCTTCAGCTCTTCCTCCGTCAGGTCCATGAAGTGCACAAAAAAATCTCCTTTGTCCATCAGAAAGTAGTGCTTGATGGATCTAAGTTTTAAAAAAAACAAACAGGCATTTATAGTTGTGGAGTCATTAAAATGTTTTTTTTTGTACGTCAGTAAATCACTGCACACAAAGACTGTGTAAAACCTACAGACGTGTGAGAAAAAACTCGATGATGGGTCCATTTCTGTTTTTAAATCTACACTTAAGAATCAGCTTTCTATTCATGTATTTTTTTTGCTTGTTTTCTGTATGTATTTACCTCAGCCGTGAAACCAGCTCCTTCTCTTCCATGAGGAAATCCAGCAGCACCTTGCTGGCATAGTTGTAAGCCTTCTCTATCTGCTCCACGTAGGCCCTCTCCTTCAGGGTGTACAGGACCTCCTTGGCATCAGGACACGTCACATCACGGCCGCACTCCCGCACCACATTGAGGTATTTTCCTAAAATATATATATCAGAGAATTGAAAAAATCCTCTTTCTAAGAAGACACTTAAATCCTGTGTGTGTGTTTTGTCCTTTTGTTTACCTGTGCTTAATATTTTGTCTGCCATTTTCTGGAGAAAGGAGGGGATGCGGTGCTGTACAATGGTGTATCTCTGATCCCAGTACTTGTCATTATAGTCCTCCTGAATCTTCTCTTTCTGCAGCTCATGCTCTTCCACCATGAACTCACTGAGTCCAAAAAATATGAACGAGACAGATGTTAAATTAAACATGAACAAAAAGCAGCTGCAGAATGAATGAATGTATTTTATTATTTGCCCTTCATTTTGAACATTAGTCTTTATTCTGAGAGCAGCTGTACCTGTATGGATCCTTGATGATGCCCCTGTAGATCCACTTCTCCAGTATTTCAAAGTAAGGGACGCTGGCTGCTTTAGTGAGGTAGAGACACAGCTCCTGAGCCTGGCTGTCTCCCGTGTAGTTGAAGGTCCGGTCATGGAGGAGGCTCAGTGTTGACCCACCCATACACTCTCCTTTGTCCACAGAGGACGCTGTAAAAATAGTTGAAAAAATGTCATTTCATGAAAATATTAACAATCTAAAGACGTTTCTTTGTAAAATCTATATTTAATTAATGGAGCAGCTGCATTTGTGAATTGAAAATAACGAGCAACAAACATTAGGCATTTTTTTGGAGATGCCACAGAATAAACTGATAAAAGAACATGTTTACACGTTTACTGAGACTAACTCATCATATGAGCACAATCTGAGCACAACAGTGGTATCTGTCTCTCTAAACCTGGTTCAGGCTGCCCTCCAGTGGTTGAAATGAGCAGCTGCTCTTCATGTGGAGAAGCTGCTCTGTGTAGCTTGAGGGAAACACCAATTTGGAATAAATGCGTGTTTTAATATTGGTGTAATTTTTTAGTTATGGTCAGTCCAATCATCAAATCTCTGATACTGAACAACATTAGGAAGACATTATAAAAATAAATCAGATTTATCTGAGCCACTCAGCTCCTCACTCATCCTCGTTTGTATTTGTGATGAGTTTGTGAGCACAAATAACAGAAAAACTATAGTTCACACTGAATTCAGCAGCACCACCTCCTCCATACTGAGCCTGGTTGGACATGTCAGTCCTCATGTTCAGACTCCTACCAATAGATGCCAGTATCTCCATGGTCCTCATGGTGGGCTGGATATAGAACCAGAGCTTCTGCAGGGACAGCAGGCCCTGCCGCTGGAGGTGCTCCAGCTGAGTGACCAGGATCAGGTACTCCTTCATCAGGGTCCTCATCGCCGCCGTCAGGGCATGGTTCACCTGGCCGTACTCAAAGGACGACTTCTCCTCAATGAAACTGAAGGATAAATACAGAGCCACCATTCAATGCTTCTTCTTCAGTGACAGTCAGATATGTAAAGTATATCCGACATTTTTACTCACTCACCGTGTTATAGTGGAGTAATACGATGCGACAGGTAATATTCTGTTAACCAGCTCTTTGATGGACATGTCCAGTGTTGAATCAACAATGAAGGAGCGGTTCTGCCTCCCCAGCACAGGCTGAGCTGTGATGTCTCGCCCATCCACTCCTATCAGGACAAACAGCAGATCCTCCACCAGAGCTTGTTCCTGAGTAGCCATGGGCATCGTACCTGATGGCGGATTGCACCATTATTAACAACGACAACAACAACAACAACAAACACAGTCATTTGCTAATTCACTGCAGAGAAGAATCTCAACTTTTGAAATGGCTCACCAATGGCCACAGGTGGATCTCCTGGAGGGGTGGGGCTGGTGATGAAGTCTCCGAGGAGAGCAGGACGGTCGTACACCCAGGTAGGAAACACGGGGTTGGGTTGGGTGGGGTTCTTCTTGTTGTGTTTGTCCCTCAGCATCTTCCGTGTGACTTCAGCGGGCTGCAGACAAAAATCACAAAGAGACCAGTGAAGTACAAACAGTGATTCCACTACTGGACCAAATCTGTAGTTCCCTTTAGCCTGACACACCACACATCCTTTTAGCTTCCTTCAGCTCACTCTTTTGGTTTTATGGCAAACAATGTTATGTTTTGAGTCACTGTCACTGCTCTCATAGTCTCTGTGAAACTTAAACTGAGTAACACGAAACGTCTTTCCTAACGGGACTTAAATTAAGGGAGGAACAGAGAGTGCTCTAATAAACAGTATGTGCTCCAGATAGGACCAAAAATCCCTGAACATAATGTGTGTTATTAAAATAAACTCAACCTCCCAGGAGAATCTGAATGGAGCTTGTGTTTGATATCGATTTGTTTCTTTCAAGTCACATCCTGCAGCGTTTCATGGGCCAACTATACCGGATCTGAGTGAGAAATGCTCACCAGAGGAGCGTTGGCGCTGGCCGTCACGTTGCCGAGCTTCTTTCGCAGCTCATCCAGTTCCTGCATGGACATCTTGGTGCTGGTCTGAGGCAGAGTGTAACTGGTAGTTGTGGTTGAAGTTGTGTTTGCTGATGACTCTGACCTCTCTTTGGCATTCTGCTGCAGAAACTGGAGCATCTACGAAAATATCACAGCAAAGACGTGATCTGAGATGGTTCAGTTCAAGGGCAGTTTATCAGTCAACTTTATTTAACATGGGAGAAATCCATGGCACCTGATATAAACGAACACATCTTAGTTTTCTGGCATCTGCTCAGCAAATAAAGCTACTTCTGTTTGCCATTGTCTTTAATTAATTTAAATTTGGGAAAGTTTATTCAGATCTTTCACCAGACTCTACTGCACTGTATGTATCCTGTTTATTCTATTTTAGCTTATTTCTATCTTCAGTTTCATTTACCCCTTTAAAAACCTCTTTATATGTCTTTTTATCTTTGCCATGTGTTTCTTTTACATCTTTTCTTAATGCATTTTATGTCTTATGTAAAACACGTGTGAAAGGTGCTATACTAATAAACATGCCTCACCTTCCAGTGCTTTGTGAACGGGTGTCAATCTTCTATTTATATGAATAACATTAGCAGTTTCTTCTGATGTTTAAGTAACAAACCGCTTTAACTGTGTATTTCACTTTCACACCACTCACATTCTTAAGAAGTGAAAGGCATACGAAAACAAAGCAATCATTCTTTACATCATTATAATTTCAAATTCATGAAACCAGTGGGAAACATAAATGTGGTTACCATGTAATAATAAACATCTTATAATTATCAGCTTATAAACTATTTATTACCTCTTTATCCTCACAGAGTTTGGACAGCAGATAGACCAAAGGGTCGAGGTTGCGAACATTTTTGGACTTGAGCTCCTCGTACTTCCTCAAGAAGTCCTCAGGGGTTTTAGAGAACTCTGCTAATTTGACCTGAAAATTACATAACAGCCAATATGAGGAGAATATCCACAGTAAGAAATACATTTGTTTCCACGAAAGGCGTGACACATCATTTTCACATTAATACAAGCCACAGTGCTGTGTATACATTTGCAAACAGGGAAAGTCCAAAAGTGCAGAAGCAAATGAAGCATCTTTCACAATCAAATCTTCAGACCATCACTGTTCACAACAAAATTCTTAAATCACTGACAAAAACATTTACTGTACAGTACTGGAGGAATTTAGTACTTTTAGCAGATACAAAGCTGAAGAAAGTTTCTGAAATTAGATGTTTTAAAACAAAGTCTGTCCATACAATTTCAACTTAAAATCAGGTTTAAACAGAGCCCAAATTACTGCTGCTGGTTGTTGGAGGCACATATGGCAAATACACCTCCCTCCTAATGTTGTAATGCCTGGAAAGTTGTATTACAGCATCGGTGAGTGTGCATTACAGACCTTGGCACTGTGAGCAGAGACTGTAGTGGTGACATAGGGAGTCCTGTGTTTCTGCAGTAAATCTATGTAGCCCTCTGCTCCATCGCCTCCTCGGACATGAAGCAGGCTGAGCAACTCGTTCACATCGTGGTGGATCCTGAACTCACTCATGGTTCAGGCAGCTGAAATGACAATTCATTTCATTATAGGGTTTCCACAGGGTTCTTCCAAGTTAAATGAAAGAGCTTTTAAGACCTTTTCACTAATACTAATAGTAAATTTTAATTAGAGCTGCAATGATTCATTGAATTAATCAACAACTATTCTGATAAAGAAGTAATACTTTGAACTTAGTCATACATGTTACTAAACTATGATCAAGAACTATATATTATTATATCATATTTCTTCAGTACCTCCAGACTATATATAAAAAGAAACCGGTGCTTGTAAATACTTTTCCAGCCCTGCACTGGTTCACACTGACAACCATCAGTAGTCAGTTTAGCTGAGTACATGCAACTTATTCGATTTTACAGGTTACATGCATGTACCATCCTCTCTCACCAGCTCATAGTGATGCAGTTAACGTTATCCCATGCTAGCAGGCAAACTAGCCGAACATCCAGTTCCATTAAAATGAACTGGTCTGGCGGATGCTAACTGGGAGCTAGCTTACTCTGAATGACATGTACAATCCGTTAAAGAACTAAAATAATGTAAGACACTAATCATAACGTTTACAAGTCAGACCCAGCTTTTAATACCATACCTGTCACTCGAAACAACACAACAGTAAACCGCAGCAGCAGCAACGCGCCTACTGTTGGTTAAATTCCTCTTCTTCTGTTACTGTAATCTACGCAGTAACAGCGCAATACCGCCCCCACAGGTTGAATATGATGGTACAACCTACTGGCGGTAGTCTCTTCAGTACTGCACTTTTCTCTCATACAGATGTAATTTTTACAGCAATTTTATGTTCAGATTTTCGGTGCTATTTCCAAAAGCACAAGTAAAATGAAATGAATGACGGAAATTAGTTTTATTTAGGTGTCATTCTATCACTTCCAGCATGCAGGTCACCTGTTAATTCAAATCATCATTCCAAAAAAGAAAAAAAACAACATCAAAAAAAAAAAAAAAGAAAAAGATCGGGCAACATACAGGAAGCCATCATCAACAACAACACCTACTCGTTACAGATACAAGCTTCTCTTTCTGCGCTCCCATTCATCCCTTGAATAAAAACAACAACTATGTCAGGCATAATGAATTATTCATATTCATCATATCGGGGTTATGTAAGTTACAAACATTATATTCAACTGTATGTATGTAGGCAAAACATACTTTAGTGTGTGGGAGAAAATTTTGCATATTTTATTGTTATTTAAAATTTATATATTATAATATATATATAATAAAATAAATAAATTAAACAAAGTAAAAAAAAAATATATATATATATAATT
>JBBMJY010000014.1:16098729-16133116 GCA_037833715.1 Toxotes lorentzi | reverse complement strand
TATATATAATTTTTTTTTTACTTTGTTTAATTTATTTATTTTTGTCTCGCCCGTGTTGAGCATGTACCCCGTTTTTTTGTATTATGCTGCTTTATGTAACACAATTCATATAATTAATTATCATTGTTAGCTACTGGTTTGGAACATTAAAAACCCAATAGCCAATAATGATAACGATGTATGTTAGTGATAGTATACTGTACATTAGTATCGCGCTGGAGGTCACCTTGGCAAACCAAAACCAAAATTATTCCTATTAGTAGTAGTAGTATCATTATTTTAATTGATTTCTAAATGTTTCAGATAAATAAAAGAATTAAAGCAACTTCACGTTTACTTGAAAAGCTTTAATTTTGAAAAACCATGACATAACGGAAGTAAACAATAATCACGTTACAACCCGGAAGGATTGCCTTTCTGTGATTAACGTTTGAATAGACAAGAATGACCAATTTATCCTGTGAAGAAACCATTAAACGCGATGCTGCTAACGTCGTACAGCCTCTGATAGTCATATTTGTGTCTTAATCTTCGGCGCTGGGGGCAGAGGCGGTCGAGTGTGAGCAGTAACGCCCTGATGCCAGCCTCCCCGTCGGTGAAAAATAAGCTCGCTGTGTTTACAAGTCGGTGGAGAGGGGCTGTTTTCCCGCAGTGTGTCGTTAGCTAATCGTGCGGCTGTGAGTGTTTTCCAGACGAAGAAAAAAACATGGCTGAACTGCAGGTTGTGGAACCGAGCGGCACTGGCACCATAGAGCAGCCCGAGCACCGTGATGTCCGCGGCTCCGTGCGCTTGGCTTCGCCCACTCTCATGGTTCCTCCGCGGAGCAGCCAGCTCAGCCCCGGCGGGGTGTCGAGCGGCGGCAGCGGAGGAGGACGGTCGGTATTCGGGTTCCCGGTGAAGAGCAACCCCAACTCCCCGTCCGAACCTGTGGACAAGCCGGACTCACGCTGGGTCCGACTGAACGTCGGCGGGACTTACTTCATCACGACCAAACAGACCCTGTGCAGGGACCCCAAATCCTTCCTGTTCCGACTGTGTCAAGAAGACCCGGACCTGGACTCTGACAAGGTGAGTACATGTGCTCATAGAAGTCACAAAACGTTCGTGGTTCTGGTTTTAAAAATGACAGTAGATTTAATAATTTTATATAGACTTAAAGGTTTTATATAGACTCGTAAAAACAAGACAAAGCCACAAATTTAATGTTAGGATTTTTAACATGGCAGAAACCAAACAATGATCAGTTGATTAATTACTTTTCAATAGACAGAATTAACTGGTGATAGTTTTGATTAATAATTTAAGTCATTTTCCTAGGGAAAAATGTCCACTGGTACCAGCGTCTCAAAGTTTTCTATGACAGTAAAGATGATGTTCATACTCACACAGGAGAAATGAGAAGCAGAAAATATTTGACTCAAGTAATCAATTGATTATCAGACTAGTTGCTAGTTAAGTTTGTGTCAATCACCTATCAATACCTATCAACGCATTAGTTAACCCAAAATTCAGTTCAGCTGTAATTAGCACCCAAAGCTGTAGTAAACAGTTTTACAGCACTTTATGCTTTTATAATATAAAACATTAACCTTCAGGGGAAGAGAGCAGAGGAGTTATTTAGCAAAGACTAAATATTTTATGAGTTGTGTAGGTCGTCGTCGACTAACTAAATGCCACCTCTTGTTTGTTGTGTTCCTACAGGATGAGACGGGAGCCTACCTGATCGACAGGGACCCCACATACTTCGGCCCTATCCTGAATTACCTTCGGCACGGAAAACTGATCATGGATAAAAATCTGGCTGAGGAAGGTAAAACGTCCTGATCCCTGCAGCTTCATCTACTGCAGACATCAGTGCAGACTGAATATGTAATATATATGTACAGAGACCAAACATGTGGTTTGGTGTTTCAGGGGTTCTTGAGGAAGCTGAGTTCTACAACATTGCGTCACTGGTGAGGCTGGTGAAGGAGAGGATACGGGACAACGAGAACCGGACATCTCAGGTACAGAAAACTGAGAGGAAAAGGTCAGACGACTCAGAATAGAATTGGCGCATAAACCTGTAAACCAGGCTTTCTTCTTGTGCAATTATCCCCAAAATAGCTTTTTATTTGTTCAAGCAAAAAAGAAGTGTGTTTGTGTGCAGATGATTGATGTTGTCTGTTTGCGTGTGTGCTTTTGCTGTGTCCCTCAGGGCCCTGTGAAGCATGTGTATCGAGTACTGCAGTGCCAAGAGGAGGAACTCACACAGATGGTCTCAACCATGTCGGACGGTTGGAAGTTCGAGCAGGTGCAGAAGATGCAGCTTTTTTTTCTGTTGTCATGTTTTAGTTTATGCTTTAGTTGTTTCAGAGCTGCTGTTTTAAGCTTTGTTATTCCATGTCTTTTGCCTTCTTCCTCAGCTTATAAGTATCGGCTCCTCATATAACTACGGCAACGAGGACCAAGCAGAGTTTCTATGCGTAGTTTCCCGGGAGCTCAACAACTCCACCAACGGTATCGTCATCGAGCCCACTGAGAAGGCCAAGGTGAGTGATACTGTAGTCTCACAGCCCGGGGGTCTGTACCCTTTCAATGGGTCGCAGGATAAATTTATAAATGTGAAGGTTTGCAAGATGTATAACAGGATAGAAAGAAGGGAAAAACTACGATTCTGCTCCATGAAATGATTTTTAAAAATTTTTCACTTCTCCAAATGTTTAAATGTTTAAATGTGAAGGGACTAAAACATGGTTTTGATCTTTTTCATTGATTTGTTGATGATACAGGAGAAGAACAGTAAATCCTCACACCTGAGAAGCTCAAACTAGAAAACATGGGAAAAAATTCAGCTTGAGTTGGAGCTTTTTAAAGGATTTTCTGTGCTGATGCTCTTATTTCTCCTCACAGATCCTTCAGGAGCGAGGCTCACGGATGTGAAGAGAACTGGCTCCTGAGCTCAAAACATTTTATCAGCAAGAGCAAAACAACAACATGAACATTTTCTCCATGGGTTTGCCCCCCCTCGTCTGTTCTACCATCACTACCACCTTCATCATCATCATTATCCACCCCCCATCCATCCTCCTCCTCTGGTGTGCCTTTCCACAGTGGGGGCACCTTGACGCCCCGCCCCCAGTGCGCTGCAACAGGACCCTGACTTGTCTTCTCATTTCTTCTCCTCCATCACAGGCTGTGGAAAACTTCAGGGGGAGCTTAAAAGAGATTACAAGTGAGTGGGTTTCCTCACAGCAGCTTTTTGATGGTCAGTGTCACAGCGGTGCAGGCTACAGTGCTGATCGTAGCCTCTTGTTGTCAGTGGATGGACGCCCAGCACAGCGCTACTATTCATCATCATCTTCATCAACATTTTTATCATCATCACTGGTAACAGACAGGATATGTGTTCGCTCTTATACATTTGGCTCTGTCGACTTAGCAGAAATCTCCTCAGGACTCTCAAAGGACATAAAGGAATGAACACAACTCCATGGACTGAGCCTCCCTCTAACCTGAATCTGTTAATGAAGCGAGCACTGACACCCGCCGTCTCCCTCTCAGCACTCCCAGACTCCTCGGCTGATGTCTGAGGTCTCATGTCGCGGCACAAGGAACCGAGCCAGGAGGTCCAGAGGTGGAGGATAAGACGGAGCCGTTGCAGCCATCATGACACAGAGTCTGATCACTGTTTGAGCCAGCCAGGTGCAGAATTCCCTCTACCCTATTGGATCTTTAGAAACAGCTTAAACGAGTGACACCCTGTCGTGGTTCGGCACGGCGACAGCGCTGCTGGGAAATCGGCATCCTGCTCCTCCTGCTTCCTGTTTTTGGGCTTGATTTGATCTTTTCCCGCTGGGAGAAAATTTGGGATATTTTAGCGCAAAACAAAACAAATGACTCAAAAAGACTACACCTGTGTACAATTTGTCAAGGCATGTGAGGAATCTATATAAATCTATATAGGCTACATGATGGAATTATATGAAAAATTGAATGCAAATGGTGTAATTATTGATTTCTGTATCATAGTTGTCATATATTTACATATTCTGGTGGGTGAGTCTATTTAAGTAACGGAGAAAATATCAGTTTTCATAACCAGTTTTCCTGGTTTCCCACCCGCTGACCTGGGTGTGACTATGTGTATGCAGTGCCTCTCTGCTTTCTGTCCATGACTGAAATATCATAGGTTTTTCAGCTGCACGTTTTCTGTAGTGTTCCTCAAAAGAAACTTGTCACTGAGTTTTCTCTTAAATATCCTACTTTGATCTCTTGCATATCTTAAAATTGTAATTAGGGACAAGGAAAACTACTGTACTACCGTTGCCATTTGTCCAGACAACCGTGGCATGGCGGGGATTGGACTGTGGCCAGTCTGTATGCTGCCTCAAAACCCTGAAACACCCTTCTTTCCCTGGCCTTGTGCTACTCTCATGCCAATATTCAGTCACTTTGCAGTCGTCTCTGTTGCCACTCAACTTAACGCCCAAATGACTGTGTTGTCTTACATTCTGCAGCACTTGTAGCATCTGTGGCGCAAGCTGAATTGTACTCCTCATGCTTAAAGCCCTGGGATACCTGAGCCTACATTATCACAGAAATTTACATAGTGTCAGTGAACCTGCCAGATGGGAAGTGCCCTCAGCTCTCTGAGCTTCAGAGTGGAGCCTTTATTTCAGATTTTCTGTGCCAGCAGATGGGTACTAACTTGGCTGAAGTATATTTCTCATGAGATATACTTGACATTAAGTTGCTATGTGATAGTGCTGTTTTTAAGACTTGTAACAACTTTGGAGTAACATGCAAATACAGCACATAATAACCTGGTTCTAACCTTTAAATCGCTCACTTCTCTGATTTTATAGTGAAAATTAATGATTGTCAGGCCAAATATGTACAAATACATGCTTTCAAGTAATATGTGAGAGCATTAAATGGCTTTATTGGTAATTATTTGTTTTATATAATCTAATTATTATAATGGCAGTCAGAAATGTCAAACTCCCTTTGGTTTCAGTTTCTTTTCTCAGTTTTATATCATTTATAAATAGAATATTTTTGGGTTTTAGACAATTGTTCAGACAAAACAAGAGACAAATGTTTTGTTTTGTCCTATTAACTGTCCAAAAATATTAAAAATATTCATTTTACAGTGATATACAACAGAAAAAAGGAGCAAATTCTCACATTTGAAAAGCTGGAAACAGTGATTTTTTTTTTGTGGCATTTCTGCTTTTAAATGACTAAAAATAATGAATTACTTATAAATGTGAATACAGTTCAGTAAATGTGAATTTAATGTTGCTGCAGGTGTGAACTCAGCCTTGTCATATGAGCAACTTAATGCAACGTTGGAGCCATATTTACACATATCAGGTGGCAAATTGAAACACCTCATTGTTGGCCATCGTGCAGACTGAACTCACATTTCGATCACTGCACCTTAAGGCTAAGGAGCATCCAGTCTTTACGTGGCCGGCACCCGTCACTGGCATTGATCACTTTGATACTCCACCACTTTGTATAAAGAGCATATTTGATGCAGTTATGCTATATCAAGCATGAACAAAAAGAATGCGTTTAATGGGAAAAAAAAGTACCTTTGCTGTTGTCATGCTCCCTGACAGTGTTCAGTCAGGCTTCAGAGCTCAGACTTTGATGTGACTTCTCTGTTGTTTTTATTTTTTTCCTCTCAAGTGTGTGTTGTGCAGTTTTATTCTACTCCAGTCGGAGTCGTGAGCAGACTCTGTGCTGCGGAAAATGCCCAAACGTCTCATTGAGGAGCACTTTTTTCTCCCGTGTTGTTCTCTGGGCCTTTGCAAAGCACCTTGGGTGTTGTTTCCCCTCGTCTGTGTCCAGTGTTGTGCCTTTGACCTGTGTTGTGCACAGTTGTTCTCCCATCTTTTCATAAGGTGCCTCTCATTCCTTAAAAAAGCCAGGAGGCACCTACCTGAAGTAAAATGTATAATGCGGTCTTGAGCTTGGTTTCTGTTGTTCGTGTTTCAGTGAGAGGCAAGCCAAACAAATCCATTATCCCCTGCATTATTTTAGGTTTTACTATACACAACTACAAAATGAAAATGATTAACAGCTGCTTTCTTTGTGCCATTGCATTGAGCTAAATCGACCCACAATCCCTTGCGCTCCTGGAGATCCAAAATTGTGTCCGTCTCTGCTGTAAACACTCGTGGTTGGTTTTGTGTTGTTTACAGCAGCTCTAAATGTGAGGGGAGACAGTTAAAACAGGTTTCCCTCCTCTTCTTTTATCTTAGTAAAACTCCAGCAGTGCACTTGTTATCAGAAATCTATTCGACTATAAACTCGCCATCATTTGGCTTCTTCTTCTTCTTCTTCTTCTTTTTCTAGAGCTGCATGCTGAAGCCATCTCCAATGACCCCATTTTTAGATGTATGTAATCAACCTTTAAAGCACTTACTGTACCTGTCACCTTTGAGAACCCAGTTTGATCTTACCTTGGTTGCAGAGTTCAGTGGTTCCCAACCTGAGGGCGAGAGGGGATCACAGGATAGTTGTGAAATCACAGAAAAAACCTATTACTGCTACGGCAATGAGCTTATTTTTTCTAGTAACTGCTTTTTATTAGCCATGCTAGCAGTGAGGCTCTATTGGTGGCACTACAGACAATCATGGTCTCCAGAGGATGAACCCTGATTTTTCTTCATGAGTAGATACCGTAAAAGCTAATGACATCCCCATCGCTCTCAACTGTATTTGTGTTGCAAAAGATTATACCTGTTAAACATTAGCAGGTTAGCATTTAGCTCAAAACACCACTACAGCTAAGTACAGCCTTATAGAGCTGCTAGCATGGCTGTGGACTCTTAGTGTTGTTATTACTGATGTTGGTGGTTCACCACTTTGGTCCAGACTGAAATATCTCCACGCGTATTTGATGGATTAATTAGGTTTTGTACGGACATTCATGATCCCCAGTAGATTAATCCTACTGACGACACAGCACGACCTCTCACTGCCTGTATAACTGTACACTCTTAGTCTTGTTTCTTGTGAATTTCTGGCTGGTTTAACTTCTTCTTAAAAAAGTTAGCTGGTTCCTTGAACTGGTTACACCTGGTAAACACGTAACCTGTGAACCAGTCTTCAGTTTAAGGGGTGGCAAGCCAAAAGGGTTGAGAACCACTGACTTGGCTGATCTTTGCAGTGTGATTATTGTAACATTTGACTCAAGCAACGATTTTTTAAACAAAAAAAGAAAAGAACTTTTGATCTTTAGTTTTTCCTTTCACCTTTCACTAGCTAGTCTACAGATAATGTGCAATGTTAACAAATCTGCAAAAAATATATCTCTGTTGTTTGGGCACGTGAAAACACGAGAGCATGCATTGTTCTAGAGATTATGGTGTTGTGTACTGGATTTTGTCTGACCTCTGTGTTAGTGCAAAGTGTATGTGATGCATGGTGGGGGGAGCAGAGGGAAGGCATGGCTCTGTGGTTTGTAGATGTAGATTTCTTGTGTGGAACAGTTGGTCTACAACTTGACATGTTCTCTACTCACACGTTCTGTTTCTTTGTTGTTTTCGTATTTGTTTTCGTTTGACATGTCCGTTTAACCTAACAGTAGATAAAGAGTAGCTATCGTTGAACTCCAATTAACCAATCAGATTGCAAGACCCACCCCCAGCCCCACCCTCCCAACCTTGGTTTATATAGCATTTACATGACCCAGGTCGACACACAAGAGGTTTTTTAATTCATGGGTCATTTTGCCAGTTAAACTGTAAACACATGCATGCGTTTGTGGACATGCACACTTGTACACTCATTTAGACGTACTGAAAAATGTCACCTATTAACAGTTACTTTGTGTTCATTTATCAACAGTATTGATGTCAAATGTGAATATTGTCAATGGAGACTGTGGAGAAACGTTTGGAAGCTGACAAAACATTTTGTCTGATTGTTTCACTTTTATTTATTTTGTATTTTTTGAATTTTGTCTACCAATGTCGTTTCTTTACATGTAACAATTTTAACAAAACCCAGTCTGGTTTTTAATCATAAAATGTGTCTGTGTTTTAAAGTGTGTCTCGCTGGCCTTTTGTCGGTTCTGCTTTTCTGTGGATTTAAAATAATGAAACATGAGGAACAAAGTGGAGTTCTTCTATTAAAGGCCCAGACTGGAGGTTTCAGTGGTGAACAACTGAATGCCCCTCCTCTCACCACAGGTTTGACTGAATACATTTAATCATGTTTTTATTTGCAGCAGTCAGTGATGGAAGAAGCATTCAGGCCCCTAAAGAATGATTCAACCTGAGGCTGATAAGCACCGTCTCACTGCTCTCTGCTCGACGGTTTAGTCTGTTTTGGGTGTGAGCTCTGGGCGCATGCCAAACTGCACCGACTCAATCAACAACAATAAATGCAGCATGTAAACAAAACAGCACGTGTGCCAAAAGCATCATCATGTTTGGGTTCTTTTTATGGTCCTGTGTCCAGTGTCCTGGAGTACACCTGTACGTCACTGCAGCAAGGAGAGAAGTCAGACCACTGGAGGTCACCAGGGAGTTTTACTCTGCAAGTACAGGTAGCAACACAAGTGGGAAAATACTCTGTTATACTCTGACACAAGCTAAAGTGTAGAGAAGTATTATGTTAAAATATTATTGTCATGGATGTATAGATGTGTTAGTGGCATTTTAATGTTATAGCTGCTTAAAATGGAGCTAATTCTAAGCATCTTGTTCTGTTGGTTTGTTTAATCTACAACAGAGTATTTTATAAGATGATTGTTTTAGGTGTAGAGCCTGAATCTGTAAAGTCATTTGTTACTGAAACTATCAGATAAATGTGTCCAAAAAAACCCACAATATTTTCCAGATACAAATAATCTGGAATAAATGAAGTTCCCTATATTTTTATATAAGTGCAGTATTTTAATTTACAGTCATATTGGTTACCAGTACATTCAGGCCAGCTCCCTTTTAAATACCACTCAGGAGCACACTGTGTCCACCATTACGGCCGCCTTGCGTGCACTGAAGCAGGGCTGGGGCCTGCACAGTCCGCATCCCACCCTCCTCCTCCCGGCCACGTCAGGCTCCTCCTACCGTGAGCGGGCGGGCGGGCGGGCGCTGGGGCTCGGCGACGGGCAGAACCCCGGACAGCAGCGGCTGCTCCGGCAGTGTTCGACAAGCGACCCCGCCCGTGGGACCGAGGGCTGGAAGATTGCGGAAAAACACTGGGGAAAAAAAGTGAGTAGCAATATAATAATTTTATTTAATCTGATAAATTCACGGAAGAGGCTTAAATTCTTGCTTCAACTCGCTTCCTCTTTGGTCCGAAAGTGCGGAGCCAGTGATGTCCAGGATACTATTCTGCCAGGGTGAAATTACACTGATGGTAACAAAGGATATTTATGGAAGTGTTTGCCGTTTAAACAGCCATATTTTTTTAGTGTAGAGAATGAGCAGTGGAGCCCGTGTGGTGTGGCAGAGGGCTGGGATGGGGTCTGGTCTGTGAGTCCGTGTTTCGGTGGGTTTTTCAGCCTGAAACAAGCCCCGATGCCACGTGGGTGAAGGTGGAAATAAACAGGCTACATGTTATAAATGTGCTCCGAGTGAATGTTAAAGGCCGACACTGCTGCTCTGTGTGCTGCCGGGTGTAAAGCCCATTATCTGACATGTACAGCGGCACTGCGCTCTCATCCCTGCATGGGCTGTCCCACAGGGAAGGTCAGCTGCTCAGCATCACTTTTATTTATCATGAGAGACATACCATGATCCGTTCACCTCCACACGCCTTCATTAAAAAACTATCAAGACACATGCAAAACGTGAAGAGTTGCAGTCTGTGCAGAGTTCAGGGTGAGACAGAAAACAGGATGTCACTGCTTTGTGGTTCAGACAGCTGAGATATGTGAGGCCTTTTCCCCAAGAGGTGATTCACTGTATGGACAGAAGTATGTAGACACACCGACCCTGTCAGCCCGAGCACACATGTAACTGTGGGCTTCAGTTTTCACGGACTCAGCTGTATCCCCAGTTTGTGTGTATAACCATTACATTTGAGTGGCAGAGCCATAAACACCTGATTTTGTGGAAAAATAAAATCCTACCCATCTGGTTGTAGGTATTTCCTGAGTCCTCAAAGACTCTTCTGACCGTCTGGGTGAAAAACAAGACATTTAACCTGTTTCTTAAAGGAGACGATTGATACCTGGCTCTCAGGGAAGCCGCTAATCTGGTTCTGTCCGAAGGTAACAGACCCACCTACCTGCACCTTTAAAGCTCACTGATTCCCACATTGTTTTACATGGAGTTACTGTATGTGCAGGACAGTTTCCTGGTCGGGACCAAGTAACCAGCAAACTCTTAGTGGGTTTAGCCCTGTTTCCAGACTTTGTGCTAAGCTAAGCTAACCAGCCACCAGCCACAGACATGGGACCAGTATCAGTGCTGGACTGATACTGGGTGATAAGGTCACTGATGCCCTTGTGGCTGAAGGGCAGCAAATCCCTGCAGCAGGTTCAACATCTGGTGGAGAGTTTTCCCAGATGAGTGGAAGATTACAGGAGTTTACACCAGCTTTGGTTTAATTTTCACACAGGACTCAACGTTTTGAGTCCTGATCCTCCTGATTTTATCCTAAAAAAATCTCACATGGCACTGCAAAGGAAAAGATCTGTATCATATTAGGCAATACGCCACACAGGAGGCCTGTCAGACAGCGAACTCAGCCTGAGAATAATCTTTTCAGGTCATGTTCTCAGAAACATAATCTGAAAAGATGTTTCTCTCTCAGTAGTTGGTGCATCTGGATGCAGTATTGAGTGTCTTTGGGGGGAATTCTGCCCCGACACTTTGCACAGAGGTCTATTCATTCGAGGGGTTTTCACAAATGCATGTTAGTCTCGTGCTGGCCAGATACCCATCCACGCATGGACATTTGTCCTCAGACCCATCAGACCTCTCCTTTGTTGACTCACAGTCTGACCTGCGACACTGCGAGTCCTGAATGTTTAGTCATTTTAATGCTTATAAAACTGAAGCGATGGCCTTTTAGCCCTGGAGCAGCTACAGGAAGTGAGTAAGGCACGATTTAGCCTCAGGGAGCTCAGGATTAGGTGACGTCTTTCATTTTAGCATGTATGAACGGATCGCCTCCAGCTCATACAAAAAATGTGTTATTGTGCAGTTTTGTAAAGGTTGTCGTTGTCCTGTTTACTTTTGTTTGCTTCTTTCTCTCCTGTCTGTAGCCTGAGGTTTGCTGAGTAACTGTTGACTGGAACATTTGTTATCAGGCTCAGTGACTGTGTGATATGAAAAGTGTCACTTGCAGTGATGAACCTACGGAGGATCATCCAGCTCAGCTCCACAGAGCATTGAAATGTCTTTTAGCTCATTGTTTTGGTTTTCTGCTCTGCAGCTTTACTGTTTTCATCCATTCTCACTTGTCATCAGCATCATTTCAGCTGTTTTCAACAAAAAAAAAAACCAAACAAACCACAGGTTAAAATTTTGAGCTGATGGTGTCGCTAGATGAAAATTGAAAGTTCACCAAAGTTATTATATCTCACCTCTAAAGGAACACGAATGTCTGTACAAGGCCGCTCTGCACAGGCTGATGGATTGTTTGCTTTTGTTGTTGTAGGTTTCCTAAAAGGTTGCAGCAGTTACAGTGACATGGACAGCAAAAATAATTACACACCCTGCAGAGCTAACACAGGAGCCTTGCCTACACTGCCAAGCAGAAAATGACTCAGAGATATGGAAGCAGAGGGACGAGTGATCACCTCCTCCACTCGGAGGCCGTCGGGGTTTGTGAGCAGGCCAACGGTATGGAGCACGAGAAAGTTCACGAGGCCCACGACTGTGAATCCGAGGAGGGGGGGCAGGCAGCAGGACGCAGAGGCTCCATGGCCGTGAAGGGGGCCGTCACAGCTCCGGACGGTGGTTGGGGCTGGGTGGTGCTGGTTGCCACCATCCTGGTCCTGGCTTTGACCCTGGCCTTCCCCTCCTGTGTGGGAATCTTTTACACTGACCTGCAGAATGAGTTTCTTGCCTCCAACAGCGAAACCTCCTGGGTTCCCTCCATCATGACGTCAGTGCTTCACGCAGGAGGTAAAGTCGGCAAATCAGGAATGAAACAGGGATTTATTTAGTTAGTGTAACATTAATGACTGCACCCAGTACATCTCACTTTACCATGGTTTACGTGTTATTATCCCAGTTATTATCATTACAAAATGCCCTATGATGCCCCCCCTCCAACCCTCCCCACCCCCCACCTCCCCCCCTTAGCCTCAAGGTAAATTTAGTTTCTGGAAAAATGTGAAACCTGAGAGTGGGGATGTGGGTGTGTTTTAAACTTTCTTGCTGCGTTGGTGTTGATTTAAGGCAAATCATTCCATGAGAAACTGTAGTTTGCTTATCAAAGTTACAGTGGTTCTAATAATCCAAACTTTAAGGTCAGAAAATGTCATTTCTTACAGATGAAACGGCACATTTTTTTCTTTTACAAATGAATAGTTGGACTTCTGAGCGATAAAACATATATATATTTTTGGGTTATGTCTCAGTGGTTTTGAAGCCACACTCAGTCTGCTATGAGCAGTAGTTCATGGTGGCTAATTGCTGCTGTTTTAACATTTATCATCAGTAATTAGCACCTGTGGTCCCAGTGGCTGATGTTCAGTAAAGGTCACACAGGCTTCACTCTCTCAGACTCTCTCCCTGGTCGTCTGACTGGCAGTAACAGATCAGTGTGGCTGGTCTTTCTTTTACCATTTGTTCCTGCAATATTCAAAACTCACCTGCTGTCAAAAATAGAGAAATAGACTTTTTGAACAAACGATTACTGTTATTGATATTTGGCAGTTTACAAGTCCAATGACGACGTATCAGCAAACAGCAAACACTTAAACACAGTAAATCTCAGTTAGTAAAACAGGGTTTGAAACGGGGGTTGTCTGGCTGCTGATCAGCTATACAGTAACAAATTATAGCGGTTGTTTATTTTGGTAACAGAATGTAGAGTTTATGATGTAGAGTTTTATGCTGCGGTCCTGTTAGAGCTTTATTAGTTTGGTGTGGTGAGGGTATCTTTTTACAGGATATCCAGCCCTTGGACACACGAACCTGATGGAATGTTGTTAGTCTTAAGCAAAGGTGCACCTATTGTTTCCAGGTAGAACAAAATGTGTGAAATGTGAATGTTTCCATGTTATCAGATCGGCTTGATAACGTCCCTCCTCCTCTTTTTACCACATCTCCACTCAGTTTAACAGCAACAGTTCGAGGAAACAGTAAAGATCATCATCATCATCATTTTTTAATGTGAGCGCCCTCATGTCCCTGAGTTTTATTTATTAAAAAAATAAAGTGGTGGTTTGTCTGTGGGAGGTGCTTTTTTTTTTTTTTTTTAAATCAAGTGGAGGCTGTGGTTACATCAAAACAAGAAGTACTGGTCTGTGCCTTCACTGTGCTGTTAGGCTTAAATTCCTCTCCCTCTAACGTTCTCCCTCTTTTCTCTAACCTACATTTTCTGTTCTTGAAAGTTTGTTTATTTATTTGTTTTTGTTTTGGCCCACAGGTGGCTTAAGGGTCAGTTCTGTTTTATGCATATAAACAGATTTTTTCAGTGATTAATTTAATGAAGTAAAAATGTGACTGTCCAAACCCTCCTACCCCAGACCTGAGCTCCAAATCCCCTCACCCTCTCCCCCCCTTACCCCCAGCTCCCCCCAGCTGAACTGTTATATCTGATGTGAGTTTGCTGTGGTCGTAGGTGTGATGTTCATCTGTCTGACGTTTATCTCCTGTTCACACACAGGTTGATTCGAGTTTGAACACAAGACTCGTTTTTAAAAGTGAAGCGTAAACAATGTTTTTTTAATTCATGATTAACAGGGATCGGGGGGAATGATGCCCACAGTTCTCAGGGTTTTTGGAGACAGAAATGCTTTGATCTTGAAAATTTCCCTGAGCTGGAAGAAATGTGACAAGAATCTCAGGTTTATCTTGGTTAAGCTGCACAAAGCTTGAGTCACTGATCAGCCCACGTCCAGGAGGCAGGGAGCTACACAGCCACCTCGATTCAGCAGAGACTGAAACTGATGTTAATCCTCAAACAAGTGAATATGGATTAGTGTTAATTGTGAAGTTTTTCAGGCTTTGAAGATAAAATTGTAAACATTATGGTTATATATGGAGTAGTAATTGCTGGTTACAGCGGAGACTTTACTTTTACGTTCATGTTCCTTATGCAGTTGTTGACAGCACATTTATATGGCCCCTGGTGCAGGAGAGACCAGGACCATTGCCCCCCCTCACAGTGAATCCACTGATGTGTCTTCACTGCACCACAAGAATAAAACTAGTTTTAAGAACTTAACACTGTTTCATAGCTCATTAAACTGATTTTAATTTTCTGTGTCAGAGATAATGAATTTATTACAGTGGACACACGCGTCTCTCCCGCTCTTTCTCTGCTGCAGCCTTTACATTAATGTGACAGCATTCACTTCACACCTGATTAGACTGTCCTGACTTAAAAGTGACCATGCTGCTTGTTCATATATCATATATGAGACTGACATGTTAAACTGCCTCAAAATGAATCTAAAGTGGTGCATGTTTGAAAGAAGCTTTCAGACTCTCTAACACCTGCGTCAGGCTCATTCAGGTCGTTATTATCCACATCAGTGCCTTGCAGCCCTGTTGCCTGACAACAAAGGCACTAGAATGTGTTAAATTTACCGGTCCTCCTTAGTGACCTTTAACCAATATACAACACTGTGTTTAGTTCTGAGGTGATGTGGAACGTATTTATCAACAGCAAAACATGTTCTGAGCTGATAATTTTACTTTCATGCTGACATAACAATATCTCACTGAGCTGACAGTTATATAGATATTCAACATGTGCAGGTCTGTCACACACTGAGAAAGTAAATGAGAGAGCAAACATATTTTCAGTCTCGGTTCTTAGAACACTCAGGCGGTTCAGATTACCACTAGACACAAGTTATGTAAAATGCTCTGCAGGATTAAGAAAATGACCCCTCCTTTGCCGTGTAAGCCTCCAACCTATTTCTGCTGCCGTGTGCATTAAACTAAGAGCATTACGTTTTGTCCACAGGTCCCTTTTGTAGCGTGTTGGTGGAGAGGTTCGGCTGCAGAGCCACGGTCATGTTGGGCGGCGTCCTGAGCGGGCTCGGAATGGCTGCCAGCTCGTTTACCCAGTCCATCATCCAGCTTTACATCACCGCTGGGGTTATTACAGGTCAGCAAACAGATTTATTACCACAGCTGACACTTAATGACCAGGGTTACACACAACTGTCCACTACCTGCCCAGCACCAAACAGCCGACAGTTAGAGACCAGCTGGGGAGCGTTTTGGTGGAAACTAAAAACAGAGATTTTTTTTAACTTATATTCATCAGCTGTACAAAAATGTGACTCCACAGCTGTTAGCAAACACGTTATTAACAGTTTCATGACACGTTGATATGATATGTTTTAACCCCCAAGTGGCCAGAAAAATCTATGAATGTAGCTTTAGACGTTAAATAGAAAAACTAAAATCCACTTCAAACTTAAAGGATGATTCCAGTTTAGTCCAACTTTGGGATAAATCTCATAGTTGTGGATGTAATTGATGATGAAGTTGTAACCTGGGAGTCTTTTTTGTTACACTGATGTTTATGACATGTTGGATGATAATAGTACCGTTATTCTTCTCTCTTAATGCTTTTTAATGTTGCATCACTGCAGGACTTGGTTTCTGCTTCAGCTTCCAACCAGCTGTGACAATCCTGGGGCACTACTTTGTGCGTCGTCGTGCGTTCGCCAACGCCATGTCCTCCACAGGCACGGCCCTGGGACTGTGCACTCTGCCTTTCTTGGGTAACTACCTCCACACAGAGCTGGGCTGGAGAGGAAGCTTCCTTGTTCTGGGTGCCGTCCTGCTTAACTGCTGCGTATGCGGAGCAGTGATGAGGCCCCTCCAGCCCCCCAGGCATCGAGGCCAGCCCCTGATGAACCACGGACCCCCTCCACCAGAGGAGGAAAATGTGAGGAAGGAAATAGGCAGGGTGAGGATGATATGCAACTGCCTGGTGGCTTCCCTGAGCAAACACATGGCCTTTGATCAGCTCTGCAACAACTCGCGTTACTGTGTTTATGCCATAGGCATCACCTGGATGATGCTTGGGTTTGTGGTGCCCTTGGTGTATCTGGTTCCATACGCCACCGCAAACAACATGGAGCAGGGCCGTGCCGCACTGCTACTCTCCATCCTGGGTATCGTTAACATTGTGGTGCGGCCGCCCTTTGGCATCATCGTCAACATGCCCTGGTTCAAAGGGCGACACGTTTATGTGTTTGCCTCAGCTTTGCTGGTCAACGGGCTCAGTAACAGTATCTGCTGCATCGGGCCCGGCTTCCCTGTACTGCTGGCCTACGTGGTGATCTACGGGCTGTCCATGAGTGTGGTGGGCTCCCTGATGTTCACCGTCCTCATGGACATAGTGGAGATGAGCCGCTTCCCCTCAGCCCTCGGCCTGCTCGCTGTCATGGAGAGCATCACCCTGCTCATTGGGCCTCCACTGGCAGGTAATGTAAACACACACTTTTAGGTATTTAGCAGTTGTGGAGGTAGAATTCATCTCAAACTAGAACTAAAGGAACAAGTCTGTTCTCCATTCAGGAGGAATGAAGTTTAGTGGGAGAGGAGTGGGGAAAGGGCAGAGGCTGTGTCTGTCTCAGATGACAGGTTTTTATCTGACTGCTCATATGGCCCAGCAGTGATGAAACCACAGATACAAGTCACAACACAAGCTCTTCACTCATGCAGTAAACCTAACTTGATGGTCACATGTAACTGGAGAACGGGGTTAGGTTAGGTTGTCCATTCATTTTGCATACGGTTGCTTTTGTAATTTAGCTGATCGTACTGAACTCATATGAAACTGTCATAGAAGAGAAATCATTTGTAAAAAGAGTCAAGAGGTGAGTTTGAAAAGAGAAGCAGAGTTTGGTGTAGCAGATGTTTTTTTTTTCTGCTTTTCTGTCCTATTCATCATCTTCGTGCCTCAGATTTGTTTTAAATGCAAATCAGTTCCTGTCTTTGAAACTGTAAGTTAAAATGGGATCCATAAATGTTATGAATAAAAGATCAAACATGAAATTGAGAAGTTGATGTTGATCTTTCGTGTTGCAGGAATCCTGGTTGACCGCACAGGCCAGTACTTCTACGTCTTCTTTGCCTGCAGTGCCGTCGTTGCCTCGTCCGCCGTATTCCTCATGGTGTCGTTTTACTGTCTGGATAAGGAAGAGAGGAAGAAGGCGTCAAAGCAGGGTCAGCCATCCACGCTGCCCGACCCAGCGAGACCTGCTGTTGACGTAGCTCCAGGCTGTCAGTACAGCAGTGTGCCCACAGAGGGAGACAAAGACAAGGCCTCGGCTAACGGGGCAGAGTATATCACCAGCCTCTGAACCTGCGTACAGTGTGTGTCACCCTTAACACGCGACACACTCTGGGTCAGACGGGTTTGCAGATGATTCCTAATGTTTGCATCAGCTTGCTTGGTGTGCCAGATGTTTACTTTTCTGTTGACCTGGTCTGAATTGTCCCGGTGTGGTGACCTCCCACCATCTGGTGCACCATAAAAGTCAAAACAAATACTATCAATCATTTGCACTGTTTGACCAAGGTTGGACACTTGACCCTGCATACCAAAATGAACAGATGTGCACTTACAACTACAAATGCTGCTGATCTTCTCTTCATCATCACACAATCTGTCATACATCTCACTTTATCAAGCCAAGTTACACACGTGATCACACAAAATCATGTGCAGATGTTTGCTGGACGGATGTTTTTAATGGGTTATTAGTGTCTGATGAATTCACAGACACAGAGAAAGGACCTGAGCAGACAAGCTTCTATTGAACAGTGATATGTTTGGCTAAGCTAAGTGGGCGTCGGTAGAAATCACAAGCAAATAGAGCAGTAAAATCAAGGAATTAATTATCAAGGAAAAGACAGGTATTATTTTATATTTTTCTTATTGTCAGCATAGTTGGATCATCCCAACAGACGCCCCCTGGAGCAAACCTGAACCCCCCTTTTCTCCTTTCCTAAGGTTTAAAGTTCATTTGTGGTAGTTTGACTAAAAGAAAATAGATTTAGGAAAGTTCACCTTGTAAGCACAAAATGAACTAATCGAGATCTTAATATTCCTCAGTTCAGTGCCTCGGGATTTAAAACCCTCATAGTTTGGTTTTGATCCAAAACACGACTGACTGTGCCACACTGGAGACACGCTGTACTTCTTAGTTGGAGACATTCACTGTTGGTTTTGGTCTTTTCATGAAATTTGTTGTCAATAAGAAATGCATAGAATAACACCAGTCCTATCATTTAAGTGCTATTAGGTAAAGAACTGTTATAGTAGGCTTTTAACAGGAAATAGAAAGTGATCATCTGCCTGTTTTGGGGTCTTTATCACATCTTCTTACATCTTTAAAGTTTTCCATGTTGTGGTTATAGTGAAGGCATAAAACATAGAATGCTCAGCATATTACACCCATGTTACTGAGTTGGGGTTGCTTTTGATCATTGAAGGTGCATAGAAATATAAGGTTGAATCTGCTGGTCGTTCCCTGTCACATGTAGAAAATGAATGTGTACTGTGATAGCAGTAAATTAATCATGTTTTTTTTTTTTTCGCATGCTTCTCATTCTTTACTGGAACAGTGCCTTGTTATATAACTGGTGTATTTCTAAAAGGTAATCTACAAACACAGGATTTTATGCTGTATGTGAGCTCGTCAGCGGTTTGAAACATTTCATGAGAGGAATATTTTGAAGGCGCTGAGGAGTCAGCGGCTGATATGTTTTATGACACTGTAACTGAGTTTACCTTCAGTTTGAATAAGAGGTTTTATGTGACAGATTTATCTTTTGATAAATGAACAGTGGGACTATCACACCACCTGTAAAGGTTTGAACAAAGCTATTTCATGTCAGATGTGATTGAAAATGAAATATACATTTCAGGTATAAGGCGTATTGCTGTAAACAGAAGTGTAACCAGAGGCTTCTCTACAATGAGAGGATTTATTAGTCATTTTTAGAGTTTGTCTTGCTTTGGGCCAAATTATAGCTTTATTATAAAATCTTTATTTATATAACATGATCACGGGGAAAATAAATGTTTGAATATCAAATTTTTCTTTTTTGTGAGTTTTACAAGGATGATTACTTTTGTGCATACATGACTGCGGTACTAACATAGAAACTACATGAAGAACACCTCTCTTCAGACTGTACAGGGTTTACAGATGGGATTAAACTCACGTGAGCTTATTTGAAAATTCTGCGTGCCAAGTAAGATTACCAACTGTGGAAATTCTTCAGTTACTGTAGTTAAGATACTTAACTTGCACTGTCTCACTGAACATTTTATTATTTCTGTTGATATTCTGATCTCTTGCTTCATACTCCTAAATATATTTATAATGAAATTACTACAAACTAACTGACAAACCCGAGGCAGGAGAGTATTCAGCTGTTGCAGTGCTGGTTGTTTTCAGGCTGCTGTGTGTAGTCTGCTGTGTGTGCAGTACACAACAAGTGTTTTTAACAGTGAGGTACCGGTATTAGTATTTTAACTAAGGGAGCTGAATTCCTCCTGCACCAGATATTTCCGTAAGAGGCACGTAACTTTGAGGCGAAGTCGTGCCATTATTTTGAAAGACAACTTCCTCAGGAAACAGAAAAACCAAGACAACAAGACAGATGCACACGGCCGCCATCTTGTGGCTAAAGTGTTCTGCAACTGTTGGGTGTGTAAAACAACAACACGAAGTCACTGTCACACGTGCAGTTAAAAACCAATAATAATAAAACGACTGATATGAGACCAGCGGTTGATGTCATGTATTAACGCGTTAAAAAAAAAAAAAAAAAAAAAAAGCCGATACAGATCAATGACGCGTCACCCAACCGAAAGTGAAACTAAAAGGAACCCGCCGGGCTGTTAGCTTACGGAGGCAGAGAGAGGGAGTACACGGTAGGTTATCAGAGCTAGGTACAGCTCGAAAATGATGTCCTGTGAATTGATTTAACGTTGTGTGTCCACGGGGCTTCGTTAAAATGACCGTTATGACGATGTTATTGGTATTAGTGATATTTTCCATGCACGCCAGCTGGTAGCTAACAGTACCAGTAACTCCTAAGCAGAGCCACGCTACTCTATTATTATTCTACTTCCCTGCATTTCAGAGGGAAACACTGTACTTTCTACTCCACCACATTTCTTGTACAGCTGTAGTAAATGTCATGGCATCAGCTTCTAAAAGACCATGTAGTGTTACAGATTATACAACGCCATCAGATCCTTATACTGTTCTACTGCTGCAGAAACTTATGCAAATCTTGGACATTTTCAGTATTTTCTGATGTTTTATAATCAGCAGGTTAATCGATAATGATAATTGTTAGTTGCAGTCAACGCAGACCTTTGCACATGTAATTTAAGGATATGTGTCCCTGTATATAAAAATGATATTTGTTGTTCTAGGATCACATCCAGCCTCCTGCAGTCCGACCGTCCGCCAAAGGAAAATGAGAGACGCGGCAGAATGTGGATTTATGATTCTTCTGCTGGATACAGTACTGAGTTTGGCTCAGTGGGCTGGTCTGGTGCTGTTGGAATGCCCCAGTTGTGGTGGGCTGGCAGGTGTGTGGGCTTTTGCGGCAGTAAAGTGGGCGATTCTCCATGTTTTCATCTCCTTACTGACTGATGGAAAGCCCCAGCCTGTGCTCCGCAGGTTGGTAGCACTCCTCTGCCTTCTTTTTCCTGTTTACGAAAGTGGACGAGTTTTCATGGCAAGTCCCTCGGAGGCTTTTATGGGACCATCTCCTGACCTCACCATGCTGCTATTGGGCTCCATGTCCTCGTCACTGGCCTGTGTAGTTTGGGAAAAGGGTCTCTGCGGTGATGGAAAGAAACAAAAAGATGCCAACGAACTGGATGCCAGACCGTTGCTTATGAGGATGGTGAAATACTTCAGACCAGACACCCTTTACCTGATTGCAGCTTTTAGTTTCCTCATCTTAGGAGTTATCTGTAAGTGTTCAATATTGACATTCTGGATACAATAAAGTTGTACCCTTGATACTTAATAACTTCCCTACCATGTCTGTGGCACTCAGCCCAAAGCCTATATTTGTACTGATGACGTACATTTTAAAAACAGTTCACACATATTTTAAAAAGGCTTCATAATTTCCTAAAACAGCTGGGCACTTTTGTTAATAGCAGACATTTGACAGGCTGTTTGAGTATGATGTATGTGAGGTTGTTATTCCATCATATTTTAGTAGGAGACAGTCATTGGTTTTGGTGTGATTGTCTAACATCTGTTAGAGAGTTTAGTGAATGTTGTTTAAAGGATACAAATTCCGAGAATCTCTACATGATCATGTTATAGAAACATTATATGCTGTCTACTTAGTCTGTGGCATTTATCTTTCCTAACAGGTGACACATTTATCCCACTTTATCAGGGGAAGGTAATCGATATGCTAAGAGGTCAAGAGCTTCAAACCAGCTTCTGTTACTCAGTCGCACAACTGGCACTTGTCTCTCTTGGAAGGTAATGAAACAAAACTGCTGCTATATTTTCTGTTCTTTTGCCCTTTCTTACCAACAACAACACAATCACTAAAATGTGATTTGTTTCAGTGATTTTAAAAGCAAACAAATTTTCATTGTCTCCATCTTAACAGTGCTCTGTTCTCTGGATTGAGAGGAGGCATATTTATGTGCACACTGGCCAGACTGAACAAGAGGCTGAAGCATCTGCTGTTTCGCTCCCTCATGCAGCAGGAAGTGCACTTCTTTGAGGAGAACAAACCTGGTGAGGAGGACTTGTAAACATATCTGACATGTCTGTGCGGGCGGTAAAGGCTGTCTCACAGTCTGCGTTCCAGTTCATCCCAGATGTGTTGGATTGGGAAGGTCAGGACCTGGTGCAGGCCAGTAAAGTTCTCCCACTTTTCCAAGCCGAGAAAACCATTTCTTTGTGGTCTTTGCTTTGTGCACAGGGGCAGTGTCATGTTGAAACAGGAAAGTGCAAAACAAACTGTTGCCACAAGGTTGGAAGAACACTAATATATCAAATGATCAAAGATTCTTGAATAAGGCCTTTTCTCCCTTTCTTCACCCAGGACGTCTTTCCTCCCGCCTGCACTCTGATGTAGACCGGATGGGCCGCACAGTAGCACTGAACGCCAACGCACTGGTTCGCAGCACAGTCAAAACCTGCCTCATGCTCACAGTGATGTTAGGCCTGTCCTGGGAGCTCACTGTGCTCACCTGTATAGAGATACCCCTCTTGGCCATCCTGCAGAACAAATCCATCACTTGGTACAAGGTAGGTGTGGATTATCTCTGAGCAACAACAGAAAACAGTGGGTGTATCATGTTGTTGACAAATCACTTCCCAAACAAATTCAGCAGTTTACTCATCATCAGAGTTTCTTTGTTTGGGTGGTTGCTGTGTTTGTTTTTGTTTTGAACCGTGCATTTCAACTTAAAGATTCACTCTCTTAGTTAATTTCATCTAAGCTCACATCAGGGTTCACAAAGCCGTCAGTTCTTAGGTCAGTCTGTTGAACAGTTTCTCTCTTTAACCAACATTTTAACGCAGAGGTAATGATACTGCAAATCACAGCTGAGGTGACAGTGACACTGAGTCACCAGTGGGGGGAGTTCCACTGCAAACAGTTACTGATGTGTTACAGGCTCCTTCCCACATGCACTAAACATCTCTAATTCCCAGATGGGAGTTCCTCAGTAGCCGAAGGGTTGTGGTTTTTTTAAAGCGGATTTTAGTACAGAATCTTATTTCACCTCCACTGGACTTATCATTAGAGACAGTGACGTGAAAGGTAAGAAAGTGAGAAAACGTGTTACAGCTCAGATCAAGAAGGATTTAACCTGGTCTGTCCTGAGTGCAGCATCTGCCTGATGTAAAGAAAGCAGTTCCTTACTGAATCTGTGAGTCTGTGTTCTTTGTCAACCAGGAGCTGAAAGAACAGATGCAGGACTGTCACGCTCAGAACAAAGACCTCGCTTTCCAGACGATCAGTGGGATTCATACAGTTCGCAGCTTTAAAGGAGAGAAAGATGAGCTGAGGAGGTATAATGAGGCTGTGGACCAGATGTGTGCTGTCAAGAGACGCTCAGACATCTACAGTTCAGTCTTCCTCTTAATACGGAGGGTAAGATGTCAGTGGTGAACATCAGTGGATGAAACATGTGTGCGAGATTACATGGATGCAAGATTATTTTCTCTCTGTGTACTCTTTCCATTTAGCTGGTGAGTGTGGGGGTAAAGATACTCATGCTGATACAAGCCCGCAATCTCATCTCATCCGGCCGACTCAGCATCGGTAGTCTCGTGTCCTTTTTCTTGTACCAGAAGCCCATGTCCGTCAATTTAAAGGTGAACTAAGCTTACAAATACTCACAGTGCCAAATGTCCTCTGTGTATTTGGGTTGTAAAATGTCTGTCAATGATTATTTATTATTTTGTCACAGGAGATTTTGTACTGCTATGGAGAAACAGTGTCCACAGTTGGAGTCATTTCTAAAGTGTTCAGCTATCTCGACAGGACACCAAAGTGTAAGAAGGGGGGAGAGTTAGCTCCTGAGAAGCTAACAGGAAGAATTGTTTTCCAAAATGTCACCTTCACTTACCCCTCAGTTCCAGATAAAGCAGTTCTGAAGGTAACAGTTTGACACTGTATCCTACAGTATCACTGTGCTCATAATGGTCCAGTGTGGGACAAGCCATCATCACATCATTAACATGTTCTGTCCAGTCTGTTTCACTGGAGCTGCAGCCAGGGAAGATGACAGCCCTGGTGGGTCCCTCTGGCGGTGGAAAGACTTCCTGTGTCAGCCTCCTGAAGAGGCTGTATGAGCCTCAGGAGGGACAGATCCTGCTGGACGGAGAACCGCTGCACCACTACGAACCCAAATACTTTCATCAAAAGGTACAGTCAGCTCTGTACCTCTACAAATGTCAGTGTCATGGCTGCACTAGAAGAAAACACAGGGGATTCAGAGTCAGTAGGATTCATCCTCTGGGAACTATAAATGTGTCCATCCCACAGTTGTTGAGATATTTCAGTCTGGACCAAAGTGGTGGTACTGTCCCTAGATCCCTGCTGTAAACATGTCCCAAAATAGCTAATTTTAGCTACTTATCTGGTGTATGAATGTTTCCCTGCAGTTCCCATCCTGCCAACAGTTCATGAATGCACCATATTCACTCCACAAATTCCAATCCTGTCAATCAGCACTGCACCAGTACTAATGTGTGTTTCAACTTTATGCTTCAGATAGCCCTGGTATCCCAGAATCCTGTGCTGTTTTCTGGTTCACTGAAATACAACATTGAATACGGGCTAAAGGACTGCAGCATTGAGAAGGTGAAAGAAGCTGCGAGGAAAGCCAATGCAGATGACTTCATATCTGAACTGGAAGATCAATATGACACAGGTACAGAGCTGTACATGATCACATTACATCCAATCATTAGAATATTAGAAGTCTCATTAAAACAGTCAGCTCTGAATGCTACTAATACAGTTTTCCTTTGTTATTTTTAATCATGCTGTAGGATGGAAGTTTAACTGTCTACCGTGTTATTGTTGTTTTTATTATTTACTTAATGTCACCAAGATGTCTTAGTATGTATTTCTTTTTTATCTTAATTGTACAAGCCAGCATCAACATTGTAGGACAAACATAAAACAGGTAAAGTAATAAAATCTGCTGCTATAACAGACAGAAAATATTTAAGTGTGAAGTACAAATACGAGCTGAAACCTGTACTCTGAGATTCTGTACGGGAAACTGTAACAGACATATGATTGGAAAGAAGTTAAATATTAACTTTTAACAGACATGGCAGATGTGACGTGATGGGAGGAAAGTCTTTGTTTATAGCCTGAGGGATCGCTGGTGCCTGGTGATCAAAGACCACAACACAAAAAGAAAGAGCTCTGGTGATGGGATACATCAATAGAGATTGACGGAAAAATTCTGGTGGAGATTTAAGGAAGCACAAACACTGGCTGGGAAGGGAAGGTGATGAATCCAGTCAACACTGTATTGTACTGTGTGTACAAGCTAAATATCTGTTTTCTGTGTTCATCATTTGTTCGTTGTAAATGTGCTCTGTGAGTAAATTGACTCTAAGTTGACTAAATGTCCTTTGTCTTCACAGAAATCGGAGAATGTGGCAGCAGACTTTCAGCGGGACAGAAGCAGTGCATCGCCATCATCAGAGCTCTGGTCCGAGATCCACAGGTCATCATACTGGACGAGGCTACCAGCAAACTGGACGTTGAAGCACAGCATGCTGTGAGTAAAACCGTGATATCATGTCTTTGACGCCGAGTTTAACAGGAGAACACTTCCATAACATATGATTGTCTTTATTAACAGATTCAAACTATTAACAGATTATTCTGCAGATTAATCAATAATAAAAAATAATCATTAAATGCAGCCCTAGAGATGTGGTCTGAAGAGGAACAGGTTAGCACCAGGTGTGTGTGGCTGTAGAGTCACTTGGTATTTGACTTTTGTCAGTTTTGTGTCTCAGGTCCTGCAGGAGATCCTGTCTTGTGGTCGGACAGTCCTGGTGGTGGCTCACCAGCTGAAGACTGTGGAGAAAGCAGATCACATCATCTTCATGGAGAAGGGAGCAGTCGTGGAAGAGGGGACACACCAAGAACTCATGGCCAAGAGAGGACGATACCATCGATTGAAAGAGGAGCTGTTCTCTCAACACACCTGAGAAAAGCTCAGATCTGATTCTGTACATGAGACTGAAATGTGTAAATATGCCTCCGAAATATTCCTGTTTCACGTAAAGGTTTTATGAAATTTTTTTTTTGTGCGAAAAGCATCTTTAAAATGAAGGAGTGGTGTGATCTGCATGTTTTATGCTTACCTCTCTGTCTTATTAGTATTTAGTATTTAGAGAACAGTGATAATCTGAAAACAGTGCCATCCAGCTGCTCTTACAGAAATGAAACTCTAGTGTTGTAGTGAGCCGATAACTGTCAAGGAGTGAGCAGTATTTTTAAGGCAGGTTTGATCTTTGATGTATTTTTAAACCTCACTCATCAGAACAGGTGATGACAGCCACCCTGACATTAACTTTGAAGACACCTGGATAAACCTGGGAATCCATGATGCTACAGTGACCTTTTTACACCATACACAGTCCACAAAACATTTGCTCAGCTTCCTCTCATGAGTAAAAAAATATCTGAATGTTATTTTCACCAGCGTCTGTTTCCTTGTGTTTTGTTTAATTTAAGCAGCTTTTTTTTTTTGGACTCCATGTAATGAATGCAATGGATTTTTAAGAATTAACGAAGTAATTGAAGACAGAAGCAGTTATTCCAAGCAGATTCTTCTCTGTGTCAGATATTCTCTAGTTTCAGTTTTAGTGAATGGTGTGGACCTGGGCCCCAACTTCTTTTTCTTTTCTTTTATTTTTATTTTTTACCCTGGCGCCACCCGCAGGACAGTGGTGGTCCATGAAAACGCGGTATCAGCGCTGTGGTGACGGATCAAGGTCTGAACAAGGAGCTGCCAACAGTCACACACACCGCTCTTTCCTGGAAGAAGAGCAGTTCCCTCCTGTCCACTGTTCCTCCTGCAGCCCCCCCGAGGAACTTCTCCGGGCACTGAGGCAGTCGGTCCTCGCAGCTTCAGTGCAGAGGGCCACGGTGAGCTGCAGCTGCACACGATGATCCCCAACATTGCCTTTTGCTCCCGGTCTCTTCGGAACAACTGCGCCTTTTCCAGGGCCGTGAAAGTTTTGCGTAGACCGTGGACACGTCAGCCTGGACTATCTGCAGCAAGTCGGTGAGCTGACAAACATTTCACTGATGTAAAAGCTGTGAGCACTTTATGATTGCAGCTCACAGGCTCTTTGTTTAAATATAAATTAATATCATATCTGCTTTTAACAACAACGTGTAAGCCTGTTAATAATCACCTCCCTCTGTGTGTCGGGAGGTTTTCTCTTTGATTATGAAACGAAATTGCCGCGTTTGCTCTGAGGGGTCAAAGTGGTCGAGATAAAAGTCGTTGGTTCTGATTCTGTAAAATTCGTTCCCACATGAGGGACTGCATCCAGGCTGTTCTGGTTCTGGATGCAGATGGTTCTGTTTGGGTTTCTGGTTTAAACTGTGGAGGAATGAGAGCTGTAATCAGCGGAAGTTAGGGGAGGAGACAAACATGTGGTTTTGCAGGCCGATGCAGGAAAACAACAACAACAACAATATATTTTTATATATATATATATATATATATAGTACTTCTAGTGCTTAATACATAGCTGTTCTGTTGGGTTGCATTGGATTTGCATGTGGTTTTTTTGCAGCCTGCACATGGTTTTATGTGACAGTAACTGGAACAACAAATAAAATCATTGATTTTATGTTGGCAGGCCACAACCTGAGTACATTTACTCAAAAAGTCAGGGTTTTTTTTTTCCATGTCTTCTGACAAAGTGATCAGTGTTTCAACTTTATGCCACCTTAAGGTGGTGATGATTACCTAGTCTTCAGGCTGAAGAGGGGCTCTGTGTCTAAACACAGCTCAGCAGCCAGTGTCTGAAAACATCTTCTAACTCCTCTCTCTCTGCAGTGGCATCCATGTGGACTCTCCGCCCATCGTCCCATGTCTTACTACCAGCTATGCACACGGCACCTCGTCCTTTTCTTTGCTCCACTCTACAGTGGGAGAGTCTCTGCTGAGGACCGTGGAGCGCTGGCCTGACAGAGAGGCGGTGGTGTTTCTACAAGATGGAGTCCGCAAAACCTTTGCACAGTTACAACAGGAGGTGAGTTTTTCCCTGAGAGCAGATATGAGTGTCCTTCAGTAACCCTAACATTAACTGATGACTGACGACTGACATGTTAAAAGTTTCAGCGACTGGACTCCAGAAAGTTTCCACATGCTAGAGTTTTATATGACAGTGAAATGGAAAGAGCTGTAAATCCTCACCTTATAAACTAAAAGCTGCACTGTCTTCATTTCTGTTTGTGAAGATTGGGAGCAAGCCTAAGTAAATGAATAATTAACAAACATTAGCTGCCAGACCTGGACAGAACAAAGTATAAAACATCACAAACATCCGTTACGGTGTTCCAGTCAAGTTAAACACTACCCCCGAGACCGGCTGGTGAATATAGTGAAGCAATTAGCAGCTAAAGAGCCAGATATTTTCCTCAGGAGTTGATAGAGACCAAAAACTGAGCTAAAAAAGAGGGACCACTGGACTTACATTCATCAGATGGGCACAAACCCGACTTCAGATGAATGAATGTGTTGTTCCAAAGCTGCTGGTTGGACTCTTTTATCGAGACTGTTCCTTATGTTCTCGATCCTCTGCGGACGTGCTAATGCTAAAGTTTCCCAGAAGAATTTACTTGGCATATTGTGAATCTTGCCAGAAAAGTGCTGTACTCAGCGAGGCAGTCTCAGCCATATTTACTGGAGCTGTGCCCTCTCAAAAATTTTCAATTTGCTACTCGACCCGCAGCTCGTTTGGTCATCGAGCTTCAGGCCAAAATTAAAGAATAGAACATATCTCCATGCCCCCACTGGATATCACACCCCCGTCAGCACGTTATTAATAGACTGGTAATATTTGTACAACTCGCTGTTGTTGTTCACTGGTCACACCCACACCTGGAGATTTTGTCAGTGACAGTAATGACATTTCAAAATGCAGTGAAAAGTCCTCTTAGAGTTACCTGCATGTTCAGACCTGCTCAGGCTGTAAACCTTGATCCAGTGACCTTAAAACATTTCATGTGCACTGAGGGTGGAGACTCACAGTGATATCTGAGACTTAACGTCATTAACCCGACACAAAGAGCACAGAGAACCTGTCTTCAGAAAGCAGGTGTCATATAAAACTTCTTCAGTGAAAACTCCATAATTAGGTCCACTGTTGACTGAATCAGTCTTTAGAGAGTTGCTTTTTTTTTTTTTTTTCATAAATTAGTCTTTTTGATATCATTATTAATCCATCATGGTCTTGTGCTGTCTCTGCTGTACTTGGCAGGTACTAGTACAATTCAGTACAACTCATTAGAGATTAATGTGGCAGGACATTGTGACCTTTTGTGAACTGGAGCTTTGAGACGTTTTTTGATCTCAGTGTTTGCTGAGGTGTTTAGACTTTGCTCTGAACAGTCGGGATTAGGCAACAGTGTGGAGAGAAGAACGTCGCCTACGCCTGAGCGACAAAAAGCCGTCACTTTAACACGTGGATGAAACCAATGTCACATATCCAGTGTCTGAAAAGACCTTATGACACACACTCTTCAGACTGTAATGAGCTGAATCCATATCAGCTGGAACACGTTTGAACAGGTCTGCTGTTTAGTGGATGAACTGTCCTGTACTGTGGATGGTGTATACAAAAAAAAATACAAGAAGACAGAGAAAAAACAAATAATCCAAAAAATGAAAGAAGGTTTGGGATAGTTCAATAAATGATATGGATTATTATGTATAAACAGAGCTTTATTTCATTCCATACAAACCGTTATAAATAACATTCAGATATTTACAAAAGAAAGATGAGTTGGTGTTATGATCAACAACATCGCTGTGATCAAAAATCCTCTTTCTGTCTCCGTAATGTCTCTGCAGGTGGACCAGGCCGCAGCTGGACTACTGGCTCTTGGACTGAGGAAAGGAGACAGGCTCGGCATGTGGGGACCCAACACATATGAATGGATCCTGTTCCAGTTTGCTACAGCCAAAGCTGGCATTATATTGGTGAGTCAAAGCTACGGAAGAAGGCAAGAAGGCGAGAACAGGATGTCTGTAGTCTAATGTGGACTGAGTGTGGGTTTGAAGAACAGGAACGTTAGGTAGGGGCTGATCATGGGACAGAGGGGATATGTTTTTCTGTTTTGTTGCTCATTTTTTCTTTTTCATGATGAAAAACACTCGACTAACCAAATGTATTTCAATCATCAGTGAAAATAGCCTCACAGAGTGGAGGATAAACCAGTGTGGCATTCATAAGGAGCACAGTTTGTTCTACAAGCTTTAGTTTTTTTCTCCATCATGAGCAGCTTTCTGTCGTTTGGCCTCCCGTCAGGTTTCTGTGAACCCAGCGTACCAGCTGCAGGAGGTGGAGTTTGCACTGCAGAAGGTCGGTGACTTTTACTGTTGTGACATTCAGAGGCTGTGTCACGTTAGAAGAGCTGAAACCTCTGCTCCTCTTTTCACAGGTCGGCTGTAAAGCTATAGTTTGCCCCTCACAGTTTAAGACTCAGCAGTACTGTGACATGCTGCGACAAATATGTCCAGAGATCGACTCGTCCAGCCCAGGAGACATCAGGAGCGCCAGGTACAGCCGCTGGTGTTCACCTGTACCCATCACTGGTCTGGAAGTTTGAAGTGTAATTAACTGATTTATTAATGGTTAATAAATAACTCACTGCTGACACCATAGTTTGTGAGGGAGACATGTCCAATGAGCTGTTTTACCTTGTGTCTTCTGGAAGACGCAGCAGAGTCTTTATTCAAACAGACTGAGGCTGATTTGATTGAAATCAGTTTTGTCACCAAATGCTGTTGTGCAGTGTAAATGCTGGTGGGACTGAGATGTGGACATTGTCTTTGAGTGGGTGGTACCACACTGGGGTAATTGACCGCAGTATGTGAAAAATTCTCAGCTGCCGCCGTGTTTCTGCATGTTTGCTGTTCAGTTAAATAGGAAACATGAATTGAACATTAACATGCTCATTTAAAGGGAGACTTTGTCAAAGCTGCCAAATGTTATAGAAAAGCTTGGAGCTTATCGGTTACGAAACATGACCCACATTTCTTGTTTTCCCCCCTCAGACTCCCAGATCTCCGCTCTGTGATTGTTCTGGATAGTCGACAACCAGGAATGTTCCATCTGGAGGACGTGATGCAGGCCGGCAGCAGCCAGTACATACAGCAGCTTCAGGATCTGCAGAACAAGCTGTCGTTTGACGACCCAATAAACATCCAGTTCACTTCGGTAACTCCTGCTGATCTCAGAGAGCCCTGCTGAGGTCTGGATGAGCTGAAGCATGTTTTTCATTTGAGACTCTTGCGTGTGGAGGGAGGGTTTTGTTCCTTCCTGGCTGGATGTCCTGTTTTTTTTTCCCCTCCCCACATCTGTACACTGGATGGATACACAGCTTCAGCCCTTAACATGGGAAAAACGCCTGTGCTCTGACAAAAGATTGGACATGTAAATAACAATAAAAGTGTGTGGACATTTTTCCTATGTAATGTTTCAGCTCTACCAGGTTTTCATCAAGCAGAAGGCCAAAATGATAAAGTGCTATTAAAATAAACACAAGTCTGTTTATATGGTCACTGACTGCTGATGGTCACTGACACACTGTGTCAAACCATTTTAATGGCCTGGTTAATGTATTTCTAATTTTCATTACCAGGGTACAACTGGAGCTCCAAAGGGCGCCACCTTGTCCCATCACAACATTGTCAACAACGCCTACTTTGTTGGCAAAAGAATGGGGTACACCTGGAGGGTGAGTCTCACCTCATCAGAGAGTTTCATTAAACCTTTATCGGATCAGTCTTCATTTACAGAGATAAACTGCAGTATCCAGCCTGTTTGGGAAATTACTGGGCATTTTTAATGAAACCATATACTTTTTTAAAAACAGTGGATATCTTATGATATCCTATTCCTGGACTGAATTCTGACCGGTGTATCTCCTGATTTTCGTCCCTCCAGCCTCACCCTCGTATCTGCCTGCCTGTGCCTCTGTACCACTGCTTTGGCTCTGTGGGTGGTGGGATGTGTGTGGCCGTTCATGGCGTCTCCCTGATCTTTCCCTCCCCTGGGTACGATGGAAAGGCCAACATAGCAGCGCTGGAGAGTGAAAGGTAATATCAGAAATCCTTTGCCAAGGTTCCAGAAATTTGGGCTCAATATTAAGTCTCAAAATATTATCTAAGAACTTAATTAATCCTGCACGAGGCAGCCGGCTCACACTGGAGGCTTCAAAATGTAGTGGGAGGTAACAGAAAGCTGTTTGAGCTTTAATACCCTGTAACAAGGAAATAAATGTGCTTAGAGTAGAATCAGCATTAATTCTGGAGCTGCATTGTACCTTGAGGCTCCAAGACACAAGGTTAATAAAAGAGCTGCTTTGGGATTTAGGCCTTTTTTAAACTGAACAACTAAATCTGAAGGAAATCAGATGTTTTCTCACACATATCAGATTTCTTCAGCTTTCATTTGGAAATGATTCAACAGAAAAGTGCAAATCTGAAGTTGTGCACGTGAAATTATCTGTTTTTTTTACTGTATTTAGACAGAAGTGACTTTTCCACATCAGTAATCAGTATCACTTCCCTACACTTATTATTTCAAACACAAGTTTTTTACCCATAAAAATTTCCAGATGAGTGCACGTTTTGGACACCTGTTTGCAGATGTACGTTCTGTTCATTAGTCCATTGTCCCTCACAGGTGCACGTTCATCTACGGCACGCCCACCATGTATGTCGATATGGTGAACCAGCCAGATTTGCCTAAATTTGACTTGTCATCAGTGGAAGCAGGTGAGAAAAAGACTGATATTCTGCTTTTATAGACAGACAGCACAGCAACAGACACATTAGCTGTCCCCTTAGTTCCCCTTTTAAAGGTTTAATGCCTTTTTTGTGACCATATCCTGTTTTGTCTGAGACTATTTCCATTAACTGATTCTCCTGTAGCAGGGCTGATTTCACAGGTTACTTTTATTTTTTCACTTTAGGCATCATTGCTGGTTCCCCTTGTCCTCCAGAGCTTGTGAGGAAGGTCATATCTGTAATGGGCATCAAGGAAATAACAGTGAGTAAATCTTACATCTCTTTAAAGACTGAAAAAGAATCACATTTATCTCAGTCAGCAACTCAAACATTCACTCAAGTTCACGAAATAAAAGTCAGTGTTGCAGTTCAGCTTTCAGACACCAGAGGGAGACAACCCACCAGGTAAAACACCTATAAGATTTAAGAAGAGCAGTACACAGGAGGCTGTTTAATGAGACATTTTATGCAGTGATCCATCATCAGGCATCTGCTAAAAGAGAAGCATTTAAAACAAAAAGAAAGCCTCGTTTTGTTGAAGGTTTATTGGATGTGAACACTTGTTATCACTTCCAAAGGTCCAGGAAATATAAAGATATTGAATATACATTAGATATGCAAAAAGTCAACACTTGTCAGTAACCCTCATCATTGTTGTGTAAGAAAATATACATTTTTTCTTCTTTTCTTTCTTCTTTTTTCTTCAACTGCATTGAAGTAAAGACACAGTGACTCTGTGTTAATCGTTTTAGACGTCTTCCTGTCTTCTTCAGTTCTCATTTGTGTTCATTTTCAGCTAAAACTAAATCCAGTTTTATAGATGTTTGGGATCTTAGAATACGTGCACTGTCGAATACGTGGCTCGATCCTCCTGCTGAGCTTACCCACATCTTCCAAGTCTTATCAACTTTTAAACTTATTGTAGGCCTTCAGTCACTGTGTCCGTTTTGTGGTCGCTTTAAATGTCATGGCTGTTTTCTCAGGTCGGTGAGGGTTTAAAACTGACACCACAAAGTAGAAAGGAGGGCAAACGCGTGTCGATGCCTGCCTGAGCAACAGTTGTAGGATGTTTAAGAATTTCTCCTAGTTCGGAAGATTACAGATACAGATAACCACCAAAATAAAGGACAGCCACCTGTTTTACAGACTTCATGTGCAGAGTATTAAAGCTGCACTAATGTGTAATGTGACAGGTGCCGTTCGTTGAAACAGATCACCTGATTCTGCAGCTTCATGGAGCCTTTTAGTCTCTTTTAGCTCACTGTTTTTGTTTTCTGGCCACTAATTCCACTCTCATCAGCCTCGTTTATACCGACAGCAGGCAGCAGTTTTCAGAGAAAATGTTCCGGTTGCACACTACCTGCTCAGCACCAAACTACCAAGAACCAGAATTAGCAACTAGCTGGTGAACATAGTGGAGCATTCAGCAGCTAAAGAGTCAGATGTAATAGTGTAATAATTAGTTATTTTATAAACAGAGCTTAGAAATCTGTTTATTGAAGTGTGTCCTTTATTTTGGTGGTTACATTCATCTTTGGTATAAATGAATGAAAATTAAATGACAATATGTCTCAGGTCTGCAAAGTTCTTTGTGTGTGTGTGTGTGTGTATGTGTGTGTGTGTATGTGTGTGTGTGTGTGTGTGTGTGTGTATGTGTGTGTGTGTGTGTGTGTGTGTGTGTGTGTGTGTGTGTGTGTGTGT